>JBBPEB010000014.1:2182500-2387977 GCA_039096225.1 Blastocystis sp. Blastoise
GAGTAAATAAGTCTATATATATATATATATATATGAATACCTTTAATATGCATTTCTTTTCTATATGAACTGTATAAATCCATAATCATAGTTAATTTAGCATCTTCATTATTATATTCATATATATTATAATTATTATCTTTCAAATACCCTGCAAATAACTCTTTAACATGAAATAATAAATTACATTGAAACTCATCGTTAATCATAATTGAATATTCAACAAGTGTTTTATAGATATCATAACTATCTCTCAGATTTAAAGAAGAAACATCCACGTTATCTTCCATTAAAAAAGAAATCACTTTTTCAATATGAAAAGGAAGCATATCTATATAATAGCTACCGTCACCATATTTTTCAGAGTGTCCAATAATATCATAAAAGGGAAATTGACGATATTTCTCAATAAATTCCCTAGGAACCCATAATTGCGTCTCATCTTGAAACGAAAACAAATCTATAAGAAAAATAAATATTTCTAATTTATTCAAATACATTCATCTTCGCTTAGACTAGTTTCAGTTGCTGACATGACTCTAAATAAACAATGTTAACAATGGAATAACAAAATATAGAAAGAAAAGTATTTTCAAATATAATTTTCAACATGTACAATAATTATACTTGATAGATTTATAAAATAAACAAAGAACAACTTATTAAACTTATAAAATAAAACAAGAACACTTTTTTTAAACTAGAATCTAGTTTTCTTCTTATAATCACGGAATCTTTCCTCTTTAACAGTAAAAAAATAAATTTTTCTTATTCTTCTTTTTGAAGCAAATACTAGAATATCTGTAATAATTCTGTTTTATGTATCATATTTTTGTCAGAAATATATAGATATATATATTAGTACTTTGAAAATGTCCCAAGAAACACATTTATATGTACATAAGAGACGAAAGTGCGACAATCTAGGCCTACTAAGTGCTAAAAGTGATGAGATATCATATATAAACTTTATTTTTCAAGATGAGAGGAAGATAAGTATTCCATTGTCGTTTTTGAAGAATTATCAAAATTCTATGTTATATAAAGCATATACGAGTTCTGGAAGTTATTTAAAAGATGAAGGGGCCTATTATATCGATTCTCCATTTTTATCTATTGATAAATTAGTGGATGTCATGTGTAATTCTGTTCCTCTTGATTCATTCTCATTTCAGGAACTTATTGATTTGAGCGAAACTTTAATTCATTTTTTAGGATATGAATCGATTGATTATCAAATGAAGATTACTGATTTCCTTGTACAATTATTCTTGATATTTATTAAAGAAAATAATTGTGAAGTGTATGCTCTTTAATAACAATAATAATATAAATATATAGTGATAGTGAGTTAAAATGCTATTCTAGGAAGTTTATTCATGTGACTTTAAAAGGTTCGTTAATATTATATATTTCAGTATTTTTTATTTTTTATTCATATTATTATTTAGATGTATTTACTGAGGAAAGAAACAAGTTATTTCTTCAACATTCTTATTTATTTGATTATTTTAATGTTATAGACGTCACTCTACAATGTATATATATAATAAATATATAATAATAAATATATATATAGATTCATTTGATGATAGAATTCCTTATGAATATATATATCCTTCTAATTTACATGAATTATTTCCAAAAATAAAACGTTATGTTATAGATAGTATATTCTTTAATATTTATAAATTTATTATATATATATATCTAGCTTGTTATTATCCATTAAAGAAATATATACAAATAAAGTCAACTGATATTCATTATACACTATTATATAAGGAATATAAACGTCAATATTATGAAAAGTATTATCCTGAAGCTTATTATATATATGAAAATGAACATCCAGAAATAGAAGCAAATAAGATAGAAGAAGGTCAAGTATATATATATCCTATGAATAATCACGGGGATAATGAGAGCATTGAAAAAGACAAAGAAGAAATTCATCATGAAATTATTGATATAGATATCGATGAAGAAATAAGAAATGAGAAAGAAGAAGAGAAACCAGATTTATATATAGAATCGTTATCTGATTATTCCCGTGAATATAATGAAGAAATGATAAAGAAAGAGAAGAAGGATTCACCGATTGATGACGAAATAATACATTCGTTCTGTTACTTTATATTTGTTGATGATAATGAAAGTATAATATATATATATATATATATATATATATATATATATATATATATATATATATATATAATTTATAATAATACATTTATTTATAGTAATTGATCGACAACATCCAATATTATAGTATGTATGACTAATATATATATATATAATATTTATTGTCAATCATATATAGTGAAACTGATGTCGAATCTAATGATATATTATTATATATATTAAATTTACCTATATGTAAGCAACTCAAGAAAATAGAAATTACTGGTATATATGAATATATATTTAATAATAATAAAAAAAATATATATATAGATAATGAATCTCAATTTTTATTACAATTAAAAATACCACCTTTGCTATTGTTATTAAAAGATTCACTATATTCTTCACTAGAAATATTTAATATCTCTCAGTGTATATATATATATATATATATATATATATATATATATATATATATATATATATATATATATATATATATATATATATATATATATATATATATATAAAACTCATATATAGTTATAAATACAAGAATGTATCCTGAATATATACAATTATTTAAAGAGATTATTAAGACTCATGTATTTCCAAATGTAACTACATTATATATAGACTGTACGTCTACATATTATCAATAATAAAACATATATATATATATAGCAGATGTAATTCAGGATTATGATATAAATGTAATACAAGATATAGTATCATTAATTACTAGAGATCGTTTTCCAAAGTTACATATATATAGTTTATTACCTTTTAATGAACATTTTTATGATGAAAATGATTCTATTCTATCAAAAATGCATATATTAGTACCTACTTCTTTATTAGATTTAATAGATACAATTCAATTATTAACCAATGATTATTTAGAAGAATTTCCAAATAATAAAAATATATATAATAATCTTATAGTATCAAAGAAACAACATAATATTAACATTAAAGGTATTCTATATATAATTCATAATATATATATATATATATATATATATATATATATATATATATATATATATATATAGCTAATATAAATATTCATACATTTATTTCAACATGGAAACAATTATATGATAATGGATTATTAACAATAGGAAACATTATATATGATTTTTCTGAGATAGATTATAATCCTAGTGATTATTCACTCATTGATTTAAGTGTATATCCATTTAAATCATTAACTATAAGTATATATTTATATTATTCTTTATATATATAATAGGAATTAATTCATTTTCTTACGAAGAATTAGAGTCTGTTGAGAAAATATATATGAATATGAATTATCAAGACTTACAAAAATTAACAATAGACTGTATCTTATTATATAATATCATATATTTTAATATCTATATATATACTATTTAGTTTGGGATAGATATCAAGAAGAAGAATATGATGTTGTTGAATTCATCAATAAATACTTTTCTTTTCTGTGTAAAGGAAATTATAATACTGTTACTTCTTTAGCTATAAGTATTCTTTATTATATACTATTTATATTTAGCACATTTTAATATATTATCTATTATATTTTTATATAATTAAAAATATAACTATGTTATAAATTATATAATTATCATAGAATGCATATTATTATAATAATATAGTTTTTCATATGAACATTGAAGAAGAATTAGAGGAATCAGATGACTCGGAAATCTATGATATGAATAAATTTAATGATTATGAAAATATTGAAAAGAAATTAGAACAACTTTATGAATCCGATATACATACATTAAATGATATAATCTATCCATTTTTTTCTTTATTCTCTGATAATATTAAAGAATTCAAAATTGATGGTATATATATAATGTATAATTATATATGAATATATATAGGTCACTTAGTTAGAAATAGTATATTTTTAACCGAAAAATATATTAGTCTGCCTTTCTGGTCAAATATTCAGCATTTATCATTAGACTTAAGTAAATTTATATCTGCAAAATAGTAGTAGTTATAATATATATATATAGTTGGTAATGGTAAGAAAAAGATATTAAATAGTTTAACACATTTCTTTAAGAATAAAAAACTTAGAAATTTAATATCTTTAAAATTTGATTATGGACGTATATTTATAATTATTATTTTATTTATAGATATTTATATAGATCATTTTGAATTATCCAGTTTTCTTGAGTTTATTGAGGGATTCACATTGAATTCTTCTTTCTCTCTTCCTTTTCCCGATACATTTAGTATTATTATAAAAAAAAGTATATATAGTATTTTATTAGTTATTCTAAATACATAAACTATAGTAATTATTCTATTATTATTTATGATTTACTAATACTAATATAATCTATAAAGAGGAGCCAATATCCTACAATGTATTCAATTTCTTTCCTTCTTTTTTATATTTTCTTCATAAACCTATTACGTATATACGTATGAAAGATTCTATAATTGAATATGAAGAGAATAAAAATGAGAATGATTTATATGATCAATATATATATAATCAATTACAACAAAATTATTGTAAAAATATTATTGACCTCAATTTATGTATATATATATTATTATAATGAATGTATTTATTATTATTTATTTATAGGTATAGATGAATCTTCAGTTATATCTAATATTATTGACTTAATTATAAATAATCATTTTTGTTATTTAAGAAATCTTTCAGTACTTTTTAATGGTAAATCTATATATATTATATTATTATAAATATTTTTATTATTTAATATTGTAAATAAATTATTATTTATATATAGATAATGATACGTATACAAAATATTCATCACTTATTAATAATTATAAAGAGAAATATAATCCTAATTTAAATATAACATATCATAATAGACAAATTGATGATTATGATTAGTACTGATTCTTTGTTATATATATATATTAGAATCTTTTTTATTCCCATTGGTTTATATATAAAAATAATATATCTATCAATATTTGTAATTTATGTATATATTTTTATTTGTTTAGAAAAAGTCTTGTTACTAAATATTATATTTATAAAATAATTATAGATTTTTGTAAGTTATTTTTTTTAAATTTATCTAAGAAAACTCATTATTTAAAAAGTTAAATTAAAATGTGAAAGAAATAATCATTTCCTTTAAACAACTGCATCGAATTCAAAAAACATCGAATTGTTATATACTTGTTATTATAAGTTTTTTTATGTATATTGATAATTATTATTCCATTATTTTCAAATTAAACAATACTTTTATATATATATATAATGAATAGAAACGTTATGAATACTTAAAGAATATTAAAAAAATAAATTCATATTTAAACATAATAATAAGGATATAACAAATAAATATAGATATAGAAATGAAGGTTATAAATATTTTTTGAGTGTATAATTTACATGATTTTCCTGAATAAATAAAGAATCTCTCAATTGTTGTTTGTATATATCAAGTTGTTTAGTTGAAACATTATAACCTATATAATATATTGTTAATATAAATAAATAATATATACAGTCAAAAGAAATATCTTTCAATTTAGGAAATTTTCCAGTAGTAATAAAATTGATAAGTTTTGATAATTGTCTATCATCATAAATATCTATAAGAATGAATATAATATATAAAATGTGTACATATATACCCAATTGTAAACTTTTTATATTTTGAGTTTTATTTTCATTTATACACTTAAATAACGTTTGCATCTCATATTTACTTATTGACATCTCTATATATATGCATAATATGCTAGTTATATATATATATATATATATATATATATACTTTGTGCATTAATAATTGTATCTATATATGAATTATTATCATATTTACATCGAAGAATTGAAGTATCAGGATCATAAACATAATCATAAATAGTATCATCTTCCGATTCTATAGAATAATAATATAAATATATAAATAGAATCATTTTATTTATGATATACCACTTAATCGAACAATAGTTGATGATGGAAAGTTATTATTATTCACATAGGTACAAATTCGTTTTATAAAAGAACTCCACCAGTTTTTATTACAAGATTTATCTATATATTACATATATTATTTAATAAAAAAAATATTTTATAATAAAATAATATATACATAAATATATATGATTTATAATATTAAATATTATTATTATTAACATATGTATATATACTAAGTCTGATGTATTTTAATTGGGGGAAATTATCTGTAGTATATAGTTTGTAAAAGTTATCATCAGGTATATCTCTAATATCTAAATTAATATTCATAAAAATATTATGATAGAATATATAATGCAATGCATTTAAATTATTGTATATTTTAGTATATATACCTAGAATTAATTGAGTTGTATTACGAAAATATCCTTTTTTAATTAATTGATTTATAAAAAACACATGGCAAACTAATAATAATAGCTATTACAATTAATTAAAGATATAATATTTACACATAGTAATAATTAATATAAATAATTACATTGTATATTAACAATAGATGCCTTAGGAATTAATTTCTCGAATATATTTTCATATGTGGTTAAATATTCAGAGGATAATGAGTATTTATTGACATAATATACTATATATATATATATATATATATATATATATATATATATATATATATATATATATATATATATATATATATATATATATATATATATATATATATATATATAATATTCAATATACAATTAATCGTTAATTTTTGAAGAGTATTAAACTTATTATCATTAAAAAGAGTTGAAATCCATGTTAAATATTCTATATTTATATTCTTATCAACTATAGATATTATATAAATCATATTAAATATATTTAAAGAAAGAATATACATCTAATATCTAAATTATTCAAATGTTCTAATATATTACTCTTCAAGAATTTTACTAAAGATCTTTCTGTATCAATTTCATCCCGATCTCTATCTATAAATTGATAAATATTAGTATTATTATTAAATATCAACTATATATATTATATATATATATATATTATAAATACTGTTAAATGTGATATTTAAGCTATCAATATTTTGTTTATAATTTTCAAGAGAATTTATTATTTTAGTAGTTTCAGAACGAGAAAAATCAACTATATAGAATAGCATATATATAATATAGTATAATATAAAATATATAAAATATATAAAATAATTCGAAGAATAAAAACTATTTCATACTTGAAATATTACGAATGGTAATAAGATTTTTCTCTAATAATTCATTTAAATGGGGGAAATAGCAAATATAATCATCTATATAAAAAGTACATAAATAGAATTAATTATATAGATAGTATAGTAATTTTATCGTATATATACGATGCTCATCTATACCAATTGTATCTATATGAATTGAATGAGGATAAACAAAATTATCTAATAGATGACCTATTTCCTCTTTTTCATCACTATCAACATAATTTATACGAATAGTATCAATCATAGATATTAAATTAGCAGGAAATAGAGAATCAAAATTCTTTGTAGCTAAATTAAGAATATTAATTTATTTATTAATATATTAATATACTTATATAAATTATATAATTGATAATATGTAATTTAGGGAAACATTCTTTATTTATTAAAGACAATTTGAAACATTCTATAAATAATAATAATAATAATAATAATAATAATAATAATAATAATAATAATAATAATAATAATAATAATAATAATAATAATAATAATAATAATAATAATAATAATAATAATAATAAATATATATATAAATACCATTATTATTATTATTATTATCATCATCATCATTATCATCATTATCATCATCATCATCATCATCATCATCATCATTATCATCATTATCATCATCACTATTATCATCACTATAATAATCATCATCACTATCATCTTCATCATCTTCATAATCATATATAAGTTCAGTTACATTTGGAAATACATGAGTTGTCATTATTTTCATATACAGATTATCATCAATTTCATTAGCCAATATTTTTACTATATTGAATAATCATATTGATAATAGTAATAATAACTATAAAAAATAATACTCGATTTAACATTTAATGTAGTTAAAGAATCGAAAACACCTTCTTCAATAGATTTCAAAAAAATCATGGGATTAATTTGATCATACCAATCTAAAACAAAATAATATATTTATTATATCTATTTATTTACCTATATCAAAAATGATTTCTGAAATAAACAAATAGGAAGCAAGAAGTAATAATTGAGATATACCATTCTTAGTAAATACTTTATCAATACTATTTATTATATTAGTATAAAATGTATAATGAAAAATAATATAATTATTTACGAGAATGATGTATCTTTTGTTTTATCTATATAATAATAATAAATTATATGATTTTAAAATATATATATACTATCATATACAATACTGACTTCATCCTTAATTGTATATTGAACTTCTGTTTCATTAATTTCTATTTGTGAATAATCATTTGTATATAGAGCTTCATTAACTATATATTTATATAATTTAGGTAATTCATTCTTTTCTCTCTTTCTATTATATATATCAATCATTTCCTGAGAATAATATAATTTATTCAGATCTAAAGTAGAAATCTTATTATATTCATTCATCTCTGATTCAGTATAATATTCATATTCTTCAGGATTCTCTATTTCATAATCATATTCATTAAATAAACGAATATATTCCATTATATATTCATCACTATTTGGATTTAATAATAGTTCAGTCTTCTTATAATTTGTAATTACTATATATTATATATTGGTAACTAAATACATATATATATACCAATTATTTCTAATTTTTCTAATGATGGGAATATATCTTTAATACACGATGGACATATATATTCTAATGGAATATTCGAAGAATAATCATCTATATATTATTATTATTTATATTATATTATAATATATATTTACATATAATTCTAACTTTAGTAATATTCATCATTTTAAAAAGAAGAGAATAATATAATAATTCATCTTTTCGTTGAGGTGTAAATAAGTCTATATATATATATACTATAAATATATATACATACTTTTAATATGAATGTCTTTCTTTTCTAAATTGAATAAATCCATAGGCATACGTGATTTGATATAATTACAATGATATCCATATATATTATAATTATTGTCTTTCAAATACCCTGCAAATAATTCTTTAACATGAAATAATAAATCACTTTGAATTTCTTTATCAATCGTAACTGAATATTCAACAAGTGTTATATATATATCATAACTCTCTTTCAAATCTAATGAATAAATATTTGTATTATCATCCATTAAAAAAGAAATCATATTTTCAATACTCAATGAAGGCATATCTACAAAAAAGCTACCATCTTCATACTTTTCAGTGTGCTGGATAATATCATGAAATGGTGATTTAGGATATTTCTCAATAAAATCTCTTGGAATCCATAATTGTTTCTCATCTTGAAAAGTAAACAAATCTAAAAATAGAATAACAGATTTAATCACATTTAAATACATTTCTCTTGAGATGGCTCGGCTAAAACTTCTGACATGACTTGTTAAACTATATAAACAAGCAACAATGAGACGATAAAATGTGTAAAAAATGATATTTTTGTGGATATATAACGAATACATGCTTTAAACTTACCTTATTAAACTAAATTAATAAAATATTTTAATTATTTATGAATAACAAAAATAAAAAAATATGAAATATAAGAGAGTTTCATTTCCATATATAGATATCTATTTAGAAAACTGTTCAAGTATTAAAATTCTAGTATTGCATTTTCCCACGATTAAATGAAAGTTATATGAATCATGGTTATATAGTCAAAATAACTTGAAAAAGCTAAATAATTGTAATAAAAAATTTTTTACAAAAAAAAAATAAAATGGTTATTTCTTTGGTTTCTAGTCATATAATGAATTATTAGTATTGCTTTTGTTATAAACTACTTGTTGAGACAATTGTGAGGATAAACAAATAATTCTAAGTAGATGATTTGTGCATAATAATCTGATATGCTGAATTGTTATCATGAAAACGTGTTGAAAATGGTTCCATTGTATGTAAGATAATGTGAAGATAATCGTATAGACATATATATTTAGAAAATAAGAATATCAAGGAAAGAATTGTTGATAAATTTCACAAAATTGGAATTTGAGCATGCTACACAGATAGACAAGATCATGAAGTCACATATTAAATAATTATAATCGAATTTAATGGTATTTAGAAATGAATATCTTCTTTATAACAGAATAAATGCTTCTCATCATATCTTTCATTTTATACTTTATTTTTACTGAAATAAAATTAATAAAGTGTCAATTAATGAAATAAATGATATTTATTTGATAATTTTGTAATAACTTACTATATATATATATATATAATATTTAATAGCCATTTATATATTATTTACCCTGTATAATCTTATACTCTTTTAAAAAACTCAAATATATATAAACAGAAACAGAAACATAATCATTTAGTCAACTCTTCATTATATCTTCAAGTCATATAAAAAATAGGTAAATAGAATCCTTAGAAATAGTATATTTTTATACACAAAATTATTATTATTAGATATGAGAAAACATAGCAAAAAATATATCGTTATAAGGAAAACACTTAGAAATTATCATCCTATTCATAATTAATAATGAACGACTAAGAAATATAATAGCAGCTATATATAAATCGCAATAATATTATTTTAAAATGTTAGATAAATAATTCTTTTTTGTTGAAAAATGAATTATATCTATGATATTACTTATATAATAATCAAAATATATTATTATAATAAGATATATTTGTCTTTTCGATATATATTATTATTAGAAAAACTATATATATTTATTATTATTAAAGTATCAGTTTATTATATAGAAGTATTAAAATATATAAAATAAATAGTTTTCTTTATTATTTATGATTACAATGTTAAAAATTTTGGATTTTTCAGAATTTTTATTCTTTGGCATTATTCACAGCATTTCATACACAATTCTTTTACCAATATATTCATAAAAATACTGAGTACAACTAAATTTAACACGATCACTTATTTAATTTCTGAAAGTAAAACGAAATCAACATATTCATGTTTTACAAATCATCCCTAGTATTTTTTGTATCTTATTAATAGTTGAAACTGAATTCAAGTTGAAATTGTCATCAATTTATGATATTACAAAGCATAAGAAAATGAGAATCCTAAAAGCATTTCACTCCCTCCACATACTCAATAAGCTTTTACACTGAGATAGCAGTTATTCATATAAAAAACTAAGACCAAAAATTTATAGTTTTTTTACAGTTTTCTTTTAAATAACAAAAATTTTTATATTTTCTTTTGTTATACAACTGTTTAAAGTTTATTTATTTGTGCTGTAGAGAATGGAGAACGAAGACTTTGTCTATTTGAACCAGTATATGAATAGTTTTATGATTTTTAAATCAATTGTGTAGTCCATCTGTTCTTCATTTGTTACCGGAACAGCAACAATTATTTATCAAGAATGAATCTAAGGATATTGGTATTAGAATAATCGATCAATTTGTTGATATTCTTCATTCTAAAAAACGTAATGGTGATGAATTCACTGGTAGGCATTTTCACGGATATCAAAAAAACGACAAATTCGAAAAAGTAAGCAAAAAAATTTAAGACTTTTTCAGCCAGTTACACTTATAGATGCAATATTATTATAATAAGATAATTGGATAATTTCAAGCTTTTATCCACTACAATTGCATTAATTGTCCAATAGTTTTGATTGAAAAAATCTAGAAATTTCTTGTTAGTATCTTTATATATTATAATTGGATCATTTAAAAAATTTAACCACTAGAATTGCAATAATTGACCAATAATTTTGCTTGAAACAACAAGATATTTAATCATTATAATAGACTTTTAAACATTTTATATTTCGATTATAATAATAGAAATGTATTTATATTGTTTTTTTAATATTTTTTAAAAGTGTAAACAAAGCAATTAGTTTAAATATGTATAAAAATAATTAATTAATATTATAACAAAAAAAAAATCAAATATAAAAAGAATAAATATTTGTTTTTATTATTTGTTTTGCAATATTATAATACCAATGACCTATAGAGTATAAATAATAGATAAAAATAATTATATAAATAAATACATAAGAATTAAAGAAAAATATTAATCTATATTTCGACAGTACAAATTGCAATTTTTGATTTATCTATAAAAATAAAAAATAGAATATTATATAAAAATAAAACATACAATTCATTGTTCTTTATTATAATTAATTATATTTGATCTATATAAATATATAATGATAATGTTAATATATATATATATATACTATTATTGACAATGATTTATTAAGCATTCCTATATATAATTAGTAATAGTATATAAAGACAATAATATATAGAAATAATATAAAGATTGGAAACAATATAAAATAATATACCAGAAAAAATGGCAACAATAGATAGCAACCAAGGTTTATTACATCCTATATATAAAACATATATATAAATACAATGATAACTATACTTTATAATGAAGAAAGAGAATAAAAAATGTATTATATCCAAAAAATAAAATATTACCAATAAAACTGGAAGTAAAAAATATTCTAAAAAATAAGAAACAATAATATATAATAAACCAATAAAATAAATATACTGATGACGCTGATAGTGTTCTATGACTCTGTCATAGCTGATTTGAAGATTATCAATAATTTTCTTATTATTCATAAATGAATGACTGGTAGTAGTAAAAAGAGAAGAATCTCTTTTCCATTCAGAATTCTAAAAGAATTATATATATTGACAGTATAAATAGTTAAAATATATACTAAAGGTTCATCTATAAGACTTGCTTTTTCAGTTATTTTGTATCCATCTTTATCAACAACAACAAAACCAAAAGAACTAGCGAAGTTACCTTTTTGTCTTTTATCATAGAACGCTTTTTTTATACATCGTATGATGTCATAGTCATTTATTGACTTAACTCTCTTATGGAGAGACATGTAGTCTTTTATGACTAAAAGAATAAGATTATATAATGAATTATTTTCGTCAACGCACACATGATCTTTCTCTTTTTTTAAAATATATTTTGCTTTTATTAATTCTGAATCTTTTAAGATATATGGAATTAGTCGTAAACACTTCTATAAAGATTATTTAATTAAAAGAATATAAAATGAGACATTAATTAGAGAACAGGTTATACTTTTATTTGTTTTGTTGTATCTTTTATGGCTATTACTTTGATATGTCTCAAAAGAGCTTCTTTTCTCAGAAAAGTCTCTATATCGTATGTAAGATATTTACATTCTTTTTTTCCTAAAATGATTATAAACATCATATAGAATATACCGGATGTGTCAGGAGAGATGAGAGATCTATAAAATTCATGAAAAGATCCCAACATTTCAATTTTGAATTGTTTTAGTTTTTTCATTTCCTTTTCAGTCAACTTAGACCTATAATTAGGGAGATAAAGATCATAAAAATGAATAAAAAATGCTTTTTGGTCATGTTTTGTTAACATATTAAAACGAAAGAATTTTTATAAGAATTTCATATTATGGTTTATTATTGTTTTTAAAAGTCTCAAAAAAAAAGTGAAATTATTTATTATATTAAACAATATAAGGTCTCGTCATATTATGTTTTTAAAACAATGTTCTATCTTTTTATGTAGTTAGTTGTTGCATGATCTGTAAAATAATTTATAATTGCAATTTGTTTGCTAATACTTCATAAATAAACAATAAATATAATGGTTAAATCGTTTATTATCACAATATAAAAAGATATAGAAAAGAAAATTAAACAAAATTTGTTTAGAATGATATTTTATTTTTTAAACAACTAGGGTCACGCCGCAGGTCCGGGGCCTAACGGCACCGGACCGCGGCTGCATAAAATAATAACAATTTGGCTTTTATTTTCTTTTTTTCATTATTATATATTATTTATTATTATTTATTATTTATTATCTATTACATATTATATAGTATATATTATTATTTATTATTTATTATTTATTATTTATTATGTATTATATATTATATATTACTTTAATAACACTTCTTATACTCTATATGGAGAGTTACAATCATTTATTGATTGTAATCAGGTTCAATTCCTAATATAAGAATTAAATAAACAATTTAAATAATATAAAAAAACTAAAAACAATACTTGAAAGAAAATTAAAAAACTATTTTGAATCATTATACATATTATTTATTATTTTTAAAATATATTTTGTATTTATTAATAATTAAACAACTGTTTTAAACATTTTGTGAGTTTTTAAAGTCAATAACTTTAGAAATGAGTCACAATGTGAAGAACTCTGAAGTATTTTTAATTCATAAAATTTATTTAAATAAACGTAATAAAATAATTTAAACTCATTTTCATACTTTTTAAAAGAATTTTGAAGTTTTAAGTATAACAAAGTCAACATTCATTTTCACTTTGACAACTAAAACATTATTTAAAAAGTTAATATTTTTATATTCGTCTCAAATAATGATTTTAACATAAATAACTCAAAATAGTAACTTTTAAAGAGACTTTACCCATTCAAGATCCACTGTATCAGAATAATTTCCGTCAGTCTTTTGATATAGTATAGAGTTTATCATACAATTTATTAAATAAAAGTAAATGTTTTGAATCTCTTTCTTAAAGACCCTTTTTGACACATTATGAAAAGTTGACACACTTAAACTCATTTTTAAATGCTAATATTTACACACTTTACTTAATATGACCATAGCTACACATTGGTCATCACTTTAAAACATTTTATAAACCTTTTGCATTTGCTCATTTACTTCGACCAAAATATTTTCGTCCCTCCTTTTGATATAATATAGAGTGTGTTGTCTAATTATATGAAAGCGAGGGGGAATTTTGAATCTCGTCCTCTAAGTCAATCATTTTTACATTTTTCAAAATTAAGACCCTTAGAGTTGATTTCTGAAGTTAATTTTTCTACAGTGTTCCAAAAACACGATTTTGCACAAACTGAGTGAAAAATATTTTTTCAATAACTCTCACAACCCTTTACACATCCACTCTCTAAAAATAGATTTTGCTATATTTTTGATATGTTGTAGAGTGTCTCTTAGTGTATACTGAACAATATCTCGTTTCTTAAAACTCTCATTTTATGACTCTCTTTGAACATATTTTTACTAATTGAAAGGCTTAAACATATTTTTAAAAGCTAATATTTACATAGTAGACTCTATATGACTCTATAAACACATTAGTCATCACTTTAGACTTTTTAAAGACACTTTACCATTTGGTCATACACTTTGATCAAAATATTTTTGTCCCTCCTTTTAACATAATATAGGTCATACAGTCTAGTTTAATGACTAAACACTCTTATTTTGAATCTCGTCCTCTAAGTCACTCATTTTTACATTTTTCAAAATTTAAGACCCTTAGAGTTGACCTTTTGACTCAATTTTTCTACAGTGCACGAAATTCACGATTTTGCTCAAACTGAAGTAAAAATAAATTTTAAATAATAGTCACAACCCTTCACACATCCACTCTCTAAAAATTATTTTCTTTGAACTTTTGATATGTTGTAGAGCTACTATAGCTGTACACTAATTAATATCTCTAAATTTTTTATTCATAGTTTAAGACTATGTTTTACACATTCTTTTAAATTTGACAACCTTAAACTATTTATTTAAAGCTATTATTCATAAAATAGACTTAATATATGATTCTAAACACATATATAAACCCTTTTACTTTTTAAGACACATTTTGTCATTTGGTCATACACTTTGACCTTCATAATTTTGACTCTTGTTTTGATATAGTATAGAGTAATATCTCAAGTTTATTAAATAAAAGTCATTATATTGAATCTCTCACTCTAAGACCACTTAATTCACATTTTTCAAAATTGTCACTTTTAAACTCGTTATTTTAAGACTTTGTTTTAACTATAGTAGTTTGAGGACCTATTGATTACTATGATACAATATTAGTCCATTATAAGAAGATCGAAGAAAATATCGATCACTCAAAAATCGTCCTCAGGAGCTGAAAATCGCTACACCTAGGTTTTTGGACCTCCTGAATCAGAATATCATGTCAAAATAAGAATCTAAATTTGACCGTTAAGGTCTCACGTGTTCAATATGAAAAAGTATTAAAAAATAGATAAATATAAAGAATAAACACGGATAACGTATATTGTGGGATTGAGAAAAAATCAAGTTTACCCCATGTTTATTTTCCAATTGTCTGGTCAACAATTTTTATCGGGGTCATCCCAAAGAGCCAATCAAAAACGACTCAAAAATCATGTTTTCTGTTCTTTTATTAATAACTTTTTAATTATAAACAATATCGCTTAACCAAATATACGGTGCACAACTACATGTTATATCCTATTGAACTGTGTTTCAACCAAAAGTTAACTCCCCGTAAGTTTAGAGGAGTTGTGGGTACAAACTATAGTATACCTTAGCCAATCAAATGCATTTTCCAAAAACTGACCAATGAGAATTTTTTTGCCTATTTGCTTTATAATAGTAATGATAGCATTCTAAAAGCTGAAATAAATAAAGAATTTTGATATATATTAGATATCACACTTCGAATCAAAAAGTATATATAGTAGAAATTATTAAATTAAGAAGGACTAAAAATTTATTGAATTAATTATATTTAAAAGCATTTGAAACAAATTTTCTTTTGGTGTATATAATATTTTACTTTCATTAGACGTATGTATAATATAATGAGTAATTCGATCATATATTTTTATAATATTGATACAATTAACAATTTGATCTACACTCAACAAACCTATTATGCTAAATAAAACATAAATAAAATGAAATTTGAGATAATTAATTCAAATTATTAATATAAAAATCTAAATTTTTCTCAACATTATTTTTCTTTATTCTATTTCTAAAATGGGTACACGACTTTTTGATATTCCTGGTTTTCAACCAAAAAGGAATCGTAATGATTCTACTACTTATATACATATGTATACATAGGTATCTCAATTGATGATGAACTTCCTACTATGACAAATGATTATGAGGATACATTACAATATTGTGAAGACTCATTTCAAGGTGATAACACTAGTTCTCAAGAAGAAGTATCAATAATGGATTCACTTTTAGATAATGTAGTGAATTGCGTATATATATATTATTTAAATATGTTTTATAATGGATATAATCATTAATCCTATTTATAATAATGCATATATATTATTGTAGAATAAAATATTCAAAGAAGACGAAAATAAAACATCAACACTTGATGATTTTATATATATTTGTTGGTGTGAACTTAGGATAAGTAAAGAACACATAAAACAACTTTACGAGTTAGCAAATAATATAATCAAATTAGTAGCACCACAACATGAATTGCTATATATTCCGAAGAGTGGCCAAGACATAGTTCGAAAGTATTGTTCTTCCAATAATGAGATACCAATTCACAAAAATCTATATATTTGCAGAAACTGTACTAAGTTACTAGGATTTAATGGAGGAAGAAATCTATTAGAGCAGGAAAAGATACAATGTAGTAATGAAGAATGTGGACCAAATACAGGTATATATATATACATATAGTCATTATATATATACTATCTTTATATATGTTTTTTGTATATTAATATTAGTATATAATACCATTATAGTATTCTTATTATAATTTTTTGATATATTGTTCGATATACAATTCAATTATCATTAGATATATCATTATTATATATATTATTTCAATAATTATTATTGTTAGTATATTATAGTAATATTATTTGAAACATTCCTTTCTATTATTCTTAATCTAATATTTCAATATATTGTTTGCTATATAGGATTAACGTATTTCTTTATATTTATATAATATTCCAATTCATTATTTTATTATATTATTCAATTTATTATTTTTAATATATTTATCCTTAATCCATATTATTTTTAGTATATATATATTATTATTGAATATATAAATTTGATATACTTCTTCATATATACTATTTTATTAGAATAGAATATAATTCTTATTATAGACAATAATATACACTATTTTTAAATATTAATAATTTGAATATTAGTATATGTAGAGTCTATATCATTCATTCTTATTATATTATATATATCTCAATTTCATTCTCAATATTTCCATTATTATTATTATTGTTTATACATAATATACATTATATTCAATATAACTATTCAAATATATAGGAATTAAAACATCAATTATTCCTCTTATACCACGAATTCGTAAATTCCTATCTTCTAAGAAGTTTATAAATGAAATATCATACTATTCTAAAGAACAAATAATTCAATATCTTTCTATGCCTGTAGAATCTTTGCCAAGCAAGTTACCAGCCTATATGTCAGGTAAGAATTATCGACAGTATATGAGTAAGGTCATAAATAATGGGGATATATTTTTGACATTTGATATGACATGTGATGGAATAAGTGTTTTTACAAATCCATTATCACAGATTAATCAATCTTCTTTTCCTATTCTTCTCAAGTTATTGAATTATAATTATAATAGAATATCAGATAATCGTTCTTTCTGGGTTTATTCAGTAACAAAGGAATCATATTCTAATACCATTCTAACTTTATTAATAAAAGAATTTTCTATACTATCATCTGGAATAGAAATGGATATATATATAGATAATAGGATTATAAAGAAAAAAGTGGTTGGAGTATTACTAAATGTTTTTGGTGATTGTGCAGCAGTTTCTACTATTGGTGGTTTCTCTGGATCTTCATCTTCATTCCCATGCAGATATTGTGAGCTTAATTGGAATCGAAGTACATCAGAATTCCACCAAGGAATAAAATGTACATATCAAAGTATTGAAAATTATATTACTGTTGATACTAATAATAAAAGTATTAAGAGAATCTTGTATCCTTCATGTTCTCTAAATTCTTCTCAAGATAATAATGCATATAATACTAATCAACCCAATGACAGTAATAATAGTAGTATCCAAATTCTTACAAAATCAATTCCTTCTAGTTATATATATAATGATGCTTTGACTAAAATATCTTATTTACAAAGAACAAATTCTTCTATATTGCTTAATAGATACAGTAATGGAGAGAGTGGATCTACTAATGGAATAAAACAAGTTCCTAGTGTTTTTGAATCATTAACCTATTTCGATTCAGCTACAAGTTTTATTCTTGACCCTATGCATTTGTTTAATAATGTTTGTACTCTTCTTTTATGTCTTCTGTTTCATTATAATGCAAAAGATAATTACTCAAAGATATCAAAAGAAGGAATAGATCCTAGTGAATCATTAATTGAAAAACTATGTTTTGATAAAGAAAATATGTCTATTATTACTACTAGAGTATCTGCAGTAAATACATTATATAATAACCATGAATATGAGTTTAGATATATCATGAATGAAAAGAAGTTCTGGAGGATGTCTTCACATTCCAGAATATTCTTTACCTCCTGTATCTTACCTCTTATTACTGCAGATTTCTATTACACAGATTCTCCTCTTGTTATACTAATAGATCCATTAGCAACAATCATTCGTCAGATATATTGTTTTAAAGGTAATTCTTCTCCTCAGAATCTGGAGGTATTTAAAAATCAATGTAATATAATATGTTTCCTTTTCGAGTTATTACTCCCAAAGGAGTTGATAAATACTCAGATTCATTATCTGAAGCATCTTCCAGAGACTATTATTAACGCTGGATCAATTATATATGCTTCCACATACGAATCAGAACGATTTTACTCTTATCTAAAAAGAATAACTTTTGGAAGAAAGCAATATAATGAATCCTGTATGAGATGCATTATTGAAAGAGAAATAGCAGATATACATATTAATAATAAAAATATTGATAGTAGTAATTCTAATCTAAGTTTAGAAGGAAATAAAGAAACATATGATGAAGTTGGGATTGAATTAAATGAGGATGAATCATTTCAGAATGAGTTAACTGAATGTTTCAAAGAAGTTCATACAAACAATGAACGTATTAAACTCATAAAAGGTATTAGAGGAATTGATTCTATTGATTTATCTCAATCAGATATAAAAGAAATAATAAAGCTTCTTCTGTTATCAAATGACAATCATATTAAAGAAGTATTATGGAAAGATATAAATTCTAGTAAAATAGCAAATATAAATAGTAGTATTAATGATCCTGATATATATCGAGTATTAGTTAATAATCTAAAAAATGTAGTAATAGCATTCTATTCTGAGATAATGATAAATGATTCTATAATATTTAATTCTTCTGATATAGATGAAGGAATAGAAACAATTGATAATTCTTATATAATGTATTTAACAAATGATAATGAGAAGAAAGATATAGTACACCTAATTAAGGCATTATATTATATCCAAATAGGATCATCTATTCTGATAAAGAAACATGAATATCCTGAGTGTCATATTTCTTCAACAGGTTTGTATTATATTGTAGAAGATTCAAATAGAATTATACCAAAGGACAATGAGTATTCATCTTTTATACCAGTAACATGTATTGAACCAGATAATCTTATTATTGTAGACGTTCATGATGATATTCATAAGAATATTGATGATTCATATGAAGAAAAACAAGTATATTCATTTAATCTGTTTTTGTATCAGTTTATAATTATATATATAGGCCAAGAAGGTAAAACAGAAGAATAAAAATGTAGTTAGTTCTGAAATCGTTGTTACAAATACAGTGTTTATGACACGCCATATTACCTAGATATATCAATTTTATAAATAAATATAATCTTCTATATATGAATATTATTAATTTTGTTTTTAATTTTATATTATATTGTGTTTGAATAATATATATTATTTTGATATTAATAAGTATATAAACATTAACGTTTTGTTAAAAGATATTTAATACAAAACTTAAAGTATGTAGATAACATCTTTTATTATATTAGATGATTGTATCATAGATCTATTTCTATTAATTACTTCATTTTAAACATAATATAAACATTAAGAAATATTTCTTAATTTATAAGAAATCTAAATAATATGAAGTATTCCATTACCAGAAAAAAATAAGATATCCGACAAAGATATACAAAATATGAAATGTATATAGAATGTGTTCCGGAAGTAGAAAGAAAGGAAAAAGTTAGTAGAGTATATTTAATGACATATAAAGCTAGTAATACATTTGAGAATAATAATTTAAAATTAGGTATATTGAATAAAATAGTTATCATAATAAAGCTATATTGAGTACTAAATATATGCTAGTAAAGTTAAATTAAAGATAGATATGTATCAATATTTTCTGTTTAAGGATATACCGAAATGTTTACTACAGGATAATAATCTATATTATAATCATGAAGATAAGAAGAATGATAACGAAGAGGATATTATGTGTCATCAATAAAATAATCATAAATAGCGGTTTTCTTGGAAATGATTTCACATTGAGAATGATATATTTAAAGATCTCTCAATGGTTCTCATTATAATTTCGTTTATCATATGTATATTGACGATTATTATGATATTATTCAATATATCGTGTATTATTAGATTTATATTGTTATATAGAATCAGAAGAAGGTCTTATTCTTGTATCTTGTTGTGGTGAGTAATAGCCACTGTGATGGATGTATTCTTGTTGATAATGTATTCTATGCATAG
The DNA here is from genome assembly GCA_039096225.1 of Blastocystis sp. Blastoise. Classification (NCBI taxonomy): domain Eukaryota; class Bigyra; order Opalinata; family Blastocystidae; genus Blastocystis; species Blastocystis sp. Blastoise. The sequence goes on from JBBPEB010000014.1 coordinate 2,204,378, forward strand.
GAGAAGGAATAGAAGCTCTATAATTTATTTTTGTAAGTTTTACTGAAGGAGGAGGAATAGAAGGAGTTTTAGATTAACTTGAAGAAGTCATAGGAGTAAAAGTAATTAATAGTATAGAAAGAAGATGATTATTATCTTCTCTCAAATTTGATTTCAATGAGGATTGAAGACAATAATTTTTTTCTTTTCGATTCATTTTTAGTTTGTAGATATAGTTTTAGAATAATAATAAGTATCTATTTGTATTTCAGTATTAAGAGCTGTATAAATAATATTATAATAGGAGAATTATTTGAAGTATATCCAAAGATATCTGAACATCAATTTTTTTTGATTCTTTTTGTTTTTATATGTTTCTTTTTCATTTATGTTAAAACTTTTTATGAATAGAAGATTAACATTATTCGTTGCAATATTTAGATCTGTAGTAATTGCATGATTACTAGTATTATTATTATTATCATTGTTATCATAGTTAATTTTACACCAGCATCACTGAATACATTTGGAAGAAAATTAAATAAAGTTTTCCTAATAGCTATATCTATACTAATATATACATCTGTTCTTTATCACAAATATTTATAGAAGTATCATTAATATATATAGTATATTATCAGATTATTTAGAAGATTTATTATTATAAGAAATATCTTATTAATTAGTGATTTCAGCGGATTTATCTGTGTCATAATACTAGTTTATGTTTTTTAGATTTATGTTATTTATCATTTTTATCTTCTTTTACTACGGTTATAATACTCTCATTGATATTAAATATAGATGGACTATCCCATAAGCATATATAGTATTAGATATAAGATATATCAGTAGTAATAGTGATAGTAGTAACATAAGTAGTAGCAGTGTAGAGATAAATTCATTCGTCTTATTCATCACTTGAGTTTCTTCTATACTTATATTTGTTGACTCTTTATTAATTTCATTATTATTAGTATAAATAGTATAAATAGTATTTTCTTCCACTTTTACTTCTTCCTCCTTTTTATCAGAAGCTTCTATTTCGTTATTATTATTATTATCATTTTCATCTTTATTATCATTTATATTATCTTTATCATTTATATTATCTTTATCATCTTCTTTTTCTTTTATATCCATTTTTTCTTCTTGACTAACATTATCTTTTTCTGATAAATTATTATTATCTATATTTATATTATTATTATTATAAAAAGAAAATGATAAAAAAGGTGTAGATAAATCATTATAAGAAAATTGTTTTGTACATATAGATGGATCTGGCAACATAGTTATATTAGGATTTGTTAATGATTCTATTAATTTATGTTTTAAATCTTCTAAATCATTTTGATTACCAATATGTTGTTTTTGAAGATAATGTAAATGAACTAATGGTGTAGATATTAATAATAAATGAAATTTTGAAAATGGTTCTTTTGGATCAAAATAAATAGGAAATATATTATAAATAGCCCAAAGAAAAGAAGAAGCAGATATAGTATCACTATACAAAGAAATAAGATCATAATTATAATAATCTGAAAGAGAAGTAATTAAATCAGAATCAACTAGAGGATAAGGAGTATTAATATAAGATTTTACATCAATATGAGGTAAATTATTACATATTTCTGGTATATTCATTATAGTAGAAGGAGAAGGTCCTGAAGTAAAATGAATTGAACTATATGCTAATTTAGATGCTATATAACGTTGAGCTCGAAAATACAATTGTTGAGCTAAATATTTATTTTTAAACGTAGATATTCTTTCTTGTATTTTTTCATCAATTATAGATTGAGGTACAGATAATGAAGTTATATATAATAGTATAGAATTTGCCTATAGAATAATATATTATTATTATATTTATTATATTTATTATATTTATTATATTTATTATATTTATTATTTAAAATAATAATAAAATATAATTATCAATAGAATAATATTATAAAATAATTATTTAAAACAATAAATAATAATATTAATATTATATATATATATACCTTTAAAATAATTTGAGCCATTTCATAAACACGACTATTTAATAAATTTTTAATAAATTCATCTTTTGATTTAAAATTATTTTCTTTTTCTAATACCATACTTCTATATCCTTGTATACTTTTAATACATGTTCTTAATGTACTATCCATATCTTTTGTATCATTATCAGGTATAGTAAATGACACAGGTTGTTGATATATATAAGGTGATAATGGATAAGGTGAAGTAGTAGGTGATGTATATAGAGTAGTAGATATAGGTTGAGATATAGTTGGTGAATTATGATTTGCTAATATAGAAAGATATGGAGAATTTATTGGTTGATCAAATAGATTTGTGGATATCATTGAAGTTTTTGAATTTAATGATATTCCATTCATAGTATTATTAGTATTACTATTAGTATCATTCATATTATTATTAGTATTAACATTACTATTATCAATATTAGTATTATTATTATTAGCATCAGTATTATAATTACTATTATTACTAATATCAGTATTACTAATAATAGTATTCATTGGATAAGAAGAAGAAAGAGATGGTGTTGATAGAATAGATGTATTAGAATAAATATTATTTGTATTCATATTATTGTTATTTCTATTTATTATAGAATTTTGTATATAATTTGATGACACATTTATATTATTCATTGTATTCATATTGATATCTATAGTATTATTAGTATTAATCATATTAGTATTAATATTATTACTATTATTATTATGTAAACAATTTTTACATATATAATTTTTATTATCAAAATTCTAATTTAAACATATCTTCAGAAGATAATTCAGTACATGATTTATGAACCCATCTTTCACATTTTTCACATAAATACATATTTTGATCATTTTCATTCCATTCTTTATTACATATAGGACATATTTTAAATAATGGCTCATTTAAAGCACAATTAGTACAATAATTACGTTTAATTGAATAAGAAAACGGTAGATTTTGTTGATGACATTGATTACAATGATAACATGTATAACAATACCATGTATCTTTAGGTAATTGTAATAATGGTGGATTTAAACATTTCATATGATATGTTTTCTTACAATAATCACAACTAATAATATCTTGATCTTCTAATAATATATTATTATTATTAGTATTATTAGCATTATTAGTATTATTTATAGAATGATTAGAAGGTGAAGATAAAGGTGTTGAAGAAGAAGATTGTAATGATGATGATTTATAATGATTTGATATTGATTTATTCATTTCTGAAGGATATATATGTATATTATTATTATTCACATTATTATTATTATTATTCACATTATGATTATTATCATTCATATCTTCAATATTATGATTATTATTAATATTAGGTATAGTATTATTACTTTGTGTATGAATATTTAATCCACAATGTTCACAAATACAACAATATTTACATCTCCAAGTTGTTCTTAATAAATCATTAATAACAATACGGGGTACTAAACAATTAGCATGATAACATTCACCACAATCAATACAAAATAACATTTTATCTATATCACCTGTACTACCACATATTATACACATATCTCTACATAATATACTTTTATATTTATCTTGTATACTTACTTTAGTTATATCTAATGGTTCTATATAAGGTAATAATGTTTTAGGTGCTAATTTTCCTATTTCATCTTTTACTTTTTCTAATTGATGTTGACGTTCACTAGCTATATGTGAATTTGTTTGTGCAGTTAAAGATGCTGATGGACCATTTATTTGTTCTAAACGTTTATTTTGGATATTTATTATTTCTTTTTCATATATACCAGAAGTAATATTATGACATAATTGTATAAATATTTGTTTTCCTTCTTTATAAAAATCATCAGTTGCATTCCAAATATTATCTTCAGGATTATTATATTTATAACTATTTAAACATATTAATTCAAAATCATTATAAAATAATTGTATAGATGCATATTCTTTTTGTTTTATCTTTTCATTCATTATATCTAAACACATAGCATTTGATTTTGATATTACTTTATAATAATCAGGTGCAAAATTCTCTTCAACTTGTTTTGTAAATAAATGTTTTATATCAATTCTTAATAATTCTTTATGTAAATCTATCATTTTCTTTCTTCTACAACGACTACATAAATAATTATCATAAAAACTCTTTGAAGTTGTTATACTATTTTCTTTTTTACTATTACCAGTTCTTATAGATAAAGTATCATTTCCATCTTTATCTTCTATTTCTCTTTCTCCTTCTATTTCTCCTTCTATTATAGTATCTTCTTCTTCTTGCTGATGATGATGTCTATTTTCACGTTCTTTATTCATATATCTTCTTACACATTTACTTTCACATGATTCATGTATATACATACCACATTCTTGGCATAATAACATATCTTTTGTATTTATATATGTTTTACGACATATACTACAATAATGATTCGTATTATATAATAATAAACATTTATCACAACATATTATTTGCTTTTCATTTATTACTATATAATTCCATATATTATGTTTTGTTATATATAAATTACATCCATTACAAACTCTACAACAAAAACAATAATATTTATGTTTTTCTTCATTATAATTATGTTTTGAATCAGGATCACATTCTAAATGTATATATAAATTACATTTTGAACATTGTAATAATGGATTTGTTAATGTTGATATATTTGATAAACAACATATACAATAAGTAGAATCTTGAGGTAATATTTTTATTAATTCTTGTGAATGATATTGAGTTAATGGAGAAGATGATGTTAATTAACTATATATATATAGTATATTGATAAATAATATAAAAAATTTAAATCATATATATATAATGAGAACTAATTATATGAATAATAAAATAGTTTTAAAAAATAAATAAATATAAATTATAATCAAATAATAAAGAAAAATATTATTAAAAATATATATAATAAACTTAATATAATAAATAAATATCATAATATATATACTTATAAATAGTTTTCCATCGAATAACATCTCTATCATTTAATAAATACCAACCACTTTTTATTTCTTCTTTATAAAACTTGACATAATGTTTACCTGTATTTGCATTAAAGCACGTGAGATAACCTTTTTCCCAATCTCCAAATGGATATTTATTTATATAAATATATATATAAATAGATGTATATAACCATTCTTTATTACTTCTGATTAATTTTTCAGATATACTACTAAATGGTTCTTGACTTTTCTGAATAATTTTAGGTACTAATTCTAATTCTTCATTTATATGTTCTGTATTTTCTACAGATAATGTATAATAAACAGATAAATGTTCACGTTTTGAAGTAAATATAGTAACATTATTTATAGGAATTTGACATAATTTATTATCAATTAAATCATATATCTGTATAATATTCTGTTTATCAATATTTGTCATACTTTCATCTTTATTATATGTTCTTATTATTTGACCAATATGCCATATTTCTTTATAAGGAGTATTATTAGGAATATTCTCTATATTAGTAGTAGTAGTAGTAGTTGTTGTAATAATCATATCACTATTATTATTATTATTATTATTATTATTATTAATATTATTATTAATATTATTATTATCAGCAATAACATTACTATTATTATTATTATTAATAACATTATTATTATCAACAATAACATTACTATTATTATCAATAATATCATTATTATTATTAATATTACTATTATTACTATTTGAAACACTACAAACATTAGATTCCATGGAAACATGAGTAGTTGATAGAGAAGGCGATATAATCGCGGGAATAATGCTTTCTTGAGTAGATGTAGTGATTGAATCTTTGGTATTAAATATATCTATATCTTTATTATTATCATAATCATTATTCTTATTCATATCATTATCATTCATATTAGAATTACAATGAATTTCATTATTTTTATTAATTTCATCATATATACCAGAATCATGAATCGAGTCATCAAGTATTTTGTCATGAATATCAATATTTTCATTATTATTATCATTATTTCCTTTTTTATTTTCATTATTATTATTTAAAATGCCTTCAATTGTTTTAAACCATACAATTCCACCATAAACATTACATTCTCTTCTTTCTAAACACATCCAATAACCTTCACCATCTTCAAATAATACATAATATAATAATAAATCTTGTAAATAATATAATATACGTCCTCTTAATGATGTTTCTTGTATTGTATCATATATATTCATAGAACAACCTATTAAATCTTTTCCTAATAATAATATTTCTCCATCTTGTACTAAACTATGTTGAATCATATCTTGAGTATATATATAAGAATATATAGAAGAATCTGATAATATTGATGATGTATATATAGTATTTGTATTTATAGGCATAGTTATAGTATCGGAAATTATATTTATATTATTATTAGTAGTAGAATTATTATTATTATTATTTATATCTGATACTTTTGTATTATTAATAGATTCCATAGAAATAGCAGTAGGAGTTGAAATAGATCGAATAGAATCTGTAGAAACAGATATATCTTTATTTATTGATAAATTTATATTATTATTATTATTAGTTGTATTATTATTATTAGAAACAGAAGGAATAGATGTATTTATATTCATATTACTATTATTATTATTATTAGTTGTATTATTCGTGGCAATTGTTGAATTCGGACTATATATACTTCCTTTTCTTGATATAAATACATTAGTCTCTTTTTGATTCTCCAACGATATAGAAATATTCAAATCATTTTTAAGATCTTTTGTATCTAATTCGTGTTTATCTGGGGTACGACAAGGAGATAACGTGATTAAGGGGGATTTTGGAGCACAAACACGTGATATATATGTAGGCAATACAGGCTTAATAGACACTTGTGTAGAAGTAGTAGTAGTAGTAGTATTATTATTATTATTTGATATTATATCTATTGATGAAAGATTATTATTATCAGATAAATCTTTATTATTATTAGAAAAATCTTTATTATTATCAGATAAATCTTTATTATTATTATCAGATAAATCTTTATTATTATCAGATAAATCTTTATTGTTATTATTAGTTTCTACAGGAAGAGTATGTTTTTCAGAATTAGAATCCAATTCAGTTTGTTTCTCAATTTTATTATTATCATTATTAATATTATCATTATTATTATTAGAATTAGATGTCTCTTCATGAATATCAATATCTACAGAATCTATACCATTCACTAAATTATGATTATTAGATAAATCTTTATTATTATGATTATCTATGGACATTGAATGTATTAATTCTGATAAATTAGGTGATCTATTATTATTATTATTATTCTCTATATCATCATGTATATAAATAGAGTTTTTATTATATTTCTTAAGAATATATCGACAAACAGGACATAACCATGTTTTCATATTAGTAGCTGTTACACATCCCTCACCATTCTTCCAATGATATAAAGATACTAAAGGTGATTGAGAAGACATAATATAATGATTTATACATCCATAATGATAAGTCATAGTACAACGAGTACAAGTAATAATAAGATGATCTTGATCTATAGAAGGAGATGAAGAAGGAGAAGAAAAAGAATTCGACAAAGATTCTTTTGAATTCTTTATAGAATTCTTTATAGAATTCTTCATTGAATTCTTCATTGAATTCTTTACAGAATTCTTTACTGAATTCTTTACTGAATTCTTTACTGAATTCTTTACTGAGTTTTGATCTTCTTCATCTGTTGTAATATTCATATCTATATCTATATCTATATCTATATCTGTTTCTTCTTCATGATTATGATTTGATTTATATAATTCTTTTTCATTTTGATCTTTATATTTATATTCTTTTAAACATAATGCACATTCTTCTATATATGTATTATTTAATATACATGTTCTTGGAGGTGGATTAATATAAGGTAATTGTTTTCGTTCTTCTTTTTCTATATCCATTTCAGATTCATGATCATTCTTTGTATCATTTAATATACCTGATTTATCAATAAATTTATCATTAGGAATATGTTTAGAAGCATTAGTATTATTATTATTATTATTACTAGTAGTAGTAGTAGATTTATCATTAGCATGATTATTTGATGAATTATTTCCACGGGAATTTGTTGATACTGTATCTGTTGGTGAGTTTTGATTATTATTATTTGAATTATTATTATTATTATTCTTATTATTACCATTAGTATTATTATTATTAGTTTCATTTGATAAATCCATAGAATGATATTCTTCAAATAATCGTGAATTTTTATGAGTAGATCCTTCTAAATCTAATAATGTTTTACCATCTATAGAAGATAATGGTTTATTAATATGAATAGAATTATTCTTTATAGAATTATTTATAGTAGAACTCTTTATACTATCTTCTTTAGATTTACTTACAGAAGAATAATCACTTTTAATACTTGATTTTCTCTTTAAAGATTCTTTAGAAATACTATTCCTTCTGTGTTTCACATAATCATCAGAACTATCATCATCATTATTACGACGTTTATTCTTTTTTAATTTCATATTTATACCTTTACGTTTATATTTATCTAAATCATTTCCATCTATATTATAAGTAGGATCATAATTATGACGTGAAATAGAATGATAATTTTCTTTTTTATCATTTTTATCATTATCAATTTCAAATGTTTCATCATTTTCATTTTCACTTTGATTATCACTATCATCATAATGATAGAATGAACCTCTTCCTCTTCCTCTTCCTCTACCTCTTCCTCTTCCATGTGATCGTAATTTACCACGACCACGGCCACGGCCACGAATAATAGGATTTGATACTCTATCGGTATCTGTTATTATACTTGTAGTATCATCATCATTATCATTATCTTCTTTTTCTTCTTCTTCTTCTCTTTCTTTTATTTCTTCTTCTTCTTCATCATCATCTTCTTCTTTTCTTTCTTCTTTTGTGTCTTTTTCTTTATGTTTTTCTTCTTTTTGTTCTTTTTGCTTTTTTTTCTTCTTGTATACTATCTTCTTTTCTTTCTTTTTCCTCTTCTTGTATAGTATTTATATTTGAATAATCAATACTATGATTTCTATTATTCATATAACTCATATCATTTATACTATCTTTAGAAGAATCACGAATAGTATTACCTTTAACAGAAGAATTATTCTTATTATTTGATATATCTTTTGAATTATTTATATTTTTATCTTGAGATGAAGAAGATGAAGAATTAGAAATATTTGATTCTTTACGATGTTTATTTGAATGTATATTATTATTATTTATAGAAATAGAATTATCTTTAAGAGAGAGATTCGATTCATCTGTTTCTTTATTATTTTTATCTTTATTCATATTACTTATATTTGATCTATTTATATCAATCTTATTTATCTTCTTAGAGTTTATATGTTGATTATTTAGTCTAGAACTATCTCTTTTAGATCTATATATAAAATATTTTTAGAAAATAAAAAAATTATTAATAATTATAGGGTAATTTATTAATTTTTTTAAGAATACCCGTAATAAATAATCAAATAATAATAATAATAATAATAATAATAATAATAATAATAATAATAATAATATAATATATAATAATAATAATATTAATAATAATTTCTATCTATATACCGTTTAATCTTTAACAGGACTTAACTAACAATTTGATGTATGAATAGACAACAAAACCTATCATTCTATATAATATAAATTATAATTAATATAAATTGTATACAATTTAAAATAAGCCAATATTAAAAACATATTTATATTTAGTAATTGAAAAAAAAAGTAATGAATAGAAAAACAAATAATACATTTATATACTTTTTATAGCATGGCAAGTTGTTTCTTGAAAGCGTTGGAATAAGAACAAGGAAATAATCTAAAAGAATTAAAAACAAAATGTAAAAAAATACCTTGTTAAACAAAAGTAGCAGCAACTCTATTGATTAAATTTTTAAGGTTGACCAAGGAGACAGTCTGATACGAAGAGGGACTCCAGAATGGAAAACCTAAAAGAATTATGAAAATAAATATAAAATATTTAATAAATAAATACTGACACAATACATTCTTGTCTTCTAAACATACATAAACACTGTGAGAGGCTCTAATTCCTCTTAGAGACAATAAAATAAAAATAATTATAAATTCACTAATAAATTCAAATGTTCAAGTGAAATACAAAATTTTTCATGAAAATACCTTTCTTTAATTTTTTTAATTTTTTATGACTCGCTATCATATTTATAAGTTATGACACGTTTCACACTACACCATCTATACAATACTACTGCATCCCACACTTTTAACCTTTAAAAAATAACTCATTTTTGTTGACTCTCTGATCTGTTGACTAACTCGTCCAAAAACTATTAATTATAACTTAAAACGTCCATTCGTTGATGAATTAACTCTAAAAATGACTTAAAAAAGACTTTTAGTTGATTCTGAAAAAAAAACTCTTTATTTATAAGCTTTGACATACTATTTGTATGCGGAACTTAATGTCATGATAGAATAAAATGAAAAACCTTTTTTAAAACACTTGTGTCCTCTGATATTCAATAAAATATAAATAGACTCAGTTTTGAACGAGAAAAATATTCCCGTAAATATTTTAAAAATTGAAAACTCTGGTCTGATTGCCCATGGAACAAATAGGCTCGGCTCAATTTTTCACTGTAAAAAAAATATAAATTTTTGACTTTTTGGCTGAATTTTGGTTTTGACCCATAGAGGTCTTTTTATTCACTTTTACACATACTTGTGACTTTCAGAGGGTCTAAACTTTAAACAGAGCAACAAGAGGTTTTAAAATATTGACCCCATTATTTGTCGGAATTACGACTTAAAACAAAAGAAAAGCGTTTTTGATATTGTGCGACCCTCTGTAAACAAAAATTAATGTCAATTCTTTGTTAAAATATGTCAAATAGGGTCTTTGAGTCTAAATCAAAAGTCGACTTAAAATTTTTATGAAAATTTTATTTTTTTTGCCTAAGTCTTTTTTTTATTCAAATTTTATTGGCTGAATAAGTTTTGAACGAAAATTAGCCAATCAAAAACCTTCAAAAACTCAAAAGTGCCTACCAGTGAATTTGATAATATTGCGAATCTGTTGGTATATATTTTTTATATTTATTACATCTATTTTTATCTTCTTTACTAAGCATCTTTTATTCAACGTTTTTCTTTTTTAGAAGGAATTTTTGAAAAATGAACTCTACGAGAGAGATATAAACGCTTTTTCTAAATTAGTGAACGCTCTTGTTGAAGTGATCTTCTCATCAAAATTCTCGTATGAATATCCTTTTTAATCTTATTTAATATATATTTATAGAAATCAAATGATAAGTGTATCTTTTGATATCTTAGACTCTTTACAAGTTTATTATGGTCCAGAACTTGATGTATATATATATTAATATTATATATATATATATCTTATACCTATCGCTATTCTTTTTGTAGATTCATTTGAATCTAAAAGAAATATTGAATTTTTATATACATATAAATAATTATGATATAAATAATAGTACTGTTTCTTATGGTAAAGAACAATATTTGAATGTGAATCGAATGCAACATGTATATATATATATATATGTATATATAATGTTTATTATTTATTTTAGTTTACTCGTTACATTAAAAATGAAACATTTGATGCCATTGTTCCTGAATTAATCACGATTATTGAAGACTCTACAACAGAGAATAAACTATTCCCCGCGATTCTTTTTATTGCTAGTTTTATGCCAGATCATTATTGGCATCAAAAATTATTTGAATTGTATATATGTATAGGTTATATAATAATAAAATTGAAGTTTTTTTTATAAATAGTATTATTTAATAAATTATTATTATATATAGGATTTTAAATAAATTTTATAATCATCAATATATATTTATTCGATGTGTATATATGGAAGTATTATCTGACATAATAGATACATATATAATTAAAGATCCTAATATATCTCCTCTCTCTTCTCTTCCTAAAGATACACTTCAAGAGAGTTTTCCTATGTATATGTATATAGAGGATATATATTCATGCTTACAAGAAGTATTATTTGAAGATTCACAAAAACATCCTAATAATATTTGGAATATAAATGAGGAAGACAAATCAATCGAGCTTTATAGTGTATATAAATAATATATATATATATACATATAGGGTTATATTTCTTCTATATGTGAATTAATCTATATACAATCACCTGATGACCCTTATTATGGATATAATCGTTTCATTGTATTTATATATATAGAAACTATATTATACATAGCAAATAACATATATATATAGGAATTTATAAATTTCATGATTCCTATGTCATTAAAAAAAGGAGATGAAAAGAATATTCAATTAATATACATATTATTTACTCTATATAATTATCTTGTTCAACACGAAATATTAAATACTGAGAATTTTATTAACAATCATTTATCTAAAGAACAACATAATGTAATTGTTCATCTATTCATAGACACTTGGATGACTGTATATATATATTTAATATTATTTATAAGACAAAAAATAATAAAAATATCTATAATTAAATAATTATTTATTTATAGATGTTTTATAATCAACCAGAATTACCTGATTTAGCTTATACTTCTATTTCAGGTTTAACTTCTCTCGATCCTCTATATATATGTAATCAATTCTTTTCTATTTATAATACTGTGATGAATCAAGAAAAGAAAGATGATAAAATAGTATTTATTTATATATATATTCTTATGGTTTTCTATAACAAGTATATATAACATTAATATTATATGTATATAGATTATTGGATTACTTACACTTTTCGGTGATATTTGTAGTTATCTATTCCCTGTTATATCTTTAAGAACACAGCTTTATCCATTTACTTTATCTTTAATAAATTATATAGATATTAATAATCTTGAAATTTCAGCTTCTGTATTAACTATTATATATAATATTTTTACTCTGTGTCCTGAACTACCTGGTATATATTTATATTTATAATATTATACTATATATGTATATAGACAGAACTTGTATATTTGTATCTCTTGATGAACGAAAAGAATGGATTATGTCTGTATATATAATATATCACAGTATTCTATTATAAATATATATATATAGTGTGTCAAACAGATTTGTCGTTTTTACATTCGAGGAATGACCTCTAATATATTAAAATTATCTATATTATGTCAACGTCTAATTACATTTTTAACAAAAACAGACATTAATATTATTTCTAAGTCTATTTTTGAGTATATATTATATATATATTACTAAGCAATTAATTTATATATTTTTTGATTTATTCTATAATCTATTTTTTATTCCATAAATATAAAAAATATTATTTATATAGTGATATTGACACGATTTCTGAGATAAAAACAGTTGATGATTTTAAAGTATCTGAAGTATTCTTTAAATACATATATTCTGTCTATCCTGAAGTTTATATTCATTATATTAAAGAGAAGATAGAAGCAGTAGATATTCTTTTTAAAGATATAAATCCATTAGTTATTTCTTCAAATCAAATTCATAAACTTATTAAGAAATATACTAATAATATTAATACCATGTTTACAGCAGTATTCTTCTTTCATCAGTATATATTTATTATTTAATATGTATTATTTAATATGTATATTAATTAATATATATTTTTTATATATTATTCTATATATATTATTCTATATATAGAATAGATCTTCCAGATTCTCTAATAGATTCTCTTCTTCATATATTTCTATGTATATTATCAAGTGGTTATGAGGATTATACTTTTTATATCTTTACATATATTGATAAATTTATATATAAATTAATACCAGAAATTCAATTAAATAACTATAATTATGAATATCCCAAGGAAATGACATTATATTCAACTACTGATGATAAAGAGAAAGAAGAAGCTATTCATAAAGCAGCTACATATACTTTTAATCCTACTAATCATAATGTATATATATATAATCATGATTATATTAACTTTAATAATAATTATTATTACATTTTCCTCTATTCATATATATATAGTTTACTTATGATTCTATTTCAGAGTCTACGATTTATACAATAAAGAGAATGATTCAATTATTTTATGTGGATATATATACATCCATTCTTTCAGATATTAATAATAATTGTATATAAATATATTAATATTATTATAATTCATTTATTTATATTTTATATATATAGCTACAAATATAATGGATTGGAAACAAAAAACAAATATCATGTCATCAGTATATATATATATATATATATTTCTTTTTCTTTGTATATGTTTCTATTATATATATATATATAGATAAGTTTCATTCTCCCAATAATATTCCCTGTGAATAGTATTTATAATAAATATATATCTAAAGAAATCAATCAACTCCGAGATATCTTTTTTAATGAAAAACATGTATATATATCATATATATATATATATGTATTGCTTTATATAGATTATATATATAATCAGTTATTTTTATATAAATTCTATATATAGCCAATTGAAGTATGTTCTATTATAATAGATTATATTCAAGGAAAAACAATTAATGCACAAATGACTGAATCTATTGGTTTTATTCTGTATATATAGTTCATAAAGCATTATATACTTATTATATATAATTTATTATAATTTATTCTTTATTAAACATCACATATATATAGTAAGCCCTATTTACAAGAGAATAAATTTGAAGTTACTATGCAGTCAACAACTAAATATACTAATCTTGAACAAATGAAGAATATATATCTAGCGTATCATAAACATCGAAAAGAAACAGCTGTTTTTGGAGGAAAATATGAATATATAGTTTATATATACAATAAAATTATTGATATTGAATCATTTATGAATGCTCTTAATAGAAATTGTAGTATAAATGAAAAGTATGTTTATTTATCATCCTTCAATTATTTATGATTATATTTAATATTATGTTATTCAAAATAATAATAATATAATTTTAATTTATATAGAATCACTCAGTATAATTTTTCATCTATAATGAATAATATACTTCATCTTCCTATAACAACAGAATTAGGATCACCAATACCTACTTTAGAAACTATAAATATATTAATTAGTCTTTGCTATAAATCAGGGTGTGTTCCTTTTTATGTATATATATATTATTAGTTTTATTATAATTATTATTTCTAATTATTACATATTCAATATATATTTATTTTTTTCAATATAATTAATATAACTAATTACTATTAATAACTATTAACAATATAGATTATTCAAAATATGTTTTGTGATGTTTTGAAAGAAATTAACTCGTGTTCACTTTTAAAGAATTATATGTATATATTTATATTTATGTTTTTTATATACATATTATTAATATATATAGTCAAAATATGTCATCTATAAATTTAACAACTTTATATACTGTTACTCCTGCTCTTCTTCAATTTATGGCGAATCCATTTGAGAATATAAAGAAACATAGTATATTCAGCTTTATTACTGGTGATAAAGAAAAAATAAATGAATCTATTCAACAAACGCAACAATATATTATCAATAATATGTATATAGAATATATATATTTTAAATTAGATTTTGTTAATATTATTTCCAAATATTTAAATAATAATATTATTATATAGATTATTCCTTTTCTTATTATTATTATATATAGTGAAGTATTGTTTTCTTCTTCAACAGTAAATGATTCAAATATAATTGAGTTTTATAATTATATGTCTTCTCTTTGGGAGAAAGTACCTACATTGACACAAAAACTATTTGTATATTAATATATACTCATTATTTTCTTTATTGATATTACTCACTAAAACATAATATAACTCTATTATTTGTTTGTCATATTCTATTCATATATATATAATAGTATATACATCTCTTCGGGTATTTATTAAATGTGTCTTCTGTTTCTATTCCTGATTCCCTTATAAATCCTCTTTGTTCTCTCCTTTTCTCTCTTATAAATAAAAAACATCAAGTAGCATCATCTCTCTCAATTATTCTTCTTCTTGTTATTCATAGTAAGAGAAATAACTTTTTCATCACTTATATAGAATTCCTAGAACAGAATCAATGTATTCAATTGTTTTTTAATGTATGTTATATATGATTAAAATACATATATATGAATATAAATATATTTTTATTATTATATGTGTTTCGTTATTATTACATTTTATTGAATATATATAGTCTTTATATCAATCCTTTATTTTGGATGACTCTTCTTTAACACCAGATTTAATCTCTTTATCTGGAATTAAAATATTACCTGAATGTACAGTACTACATCCTTTCTATATGATGGATGAAAACATTATGCCTAGAATGCCTCAAATGAA
The DNA here is from genome assembly GCA_039096225.1 of Blastocystis sp. Blastoise. NCBI lineage: Eukaryota > Bigyra > Opalinata > Blastocystidae > Blastocystis > Blastocystis sp. Blastoise. The sequence continues at coordinate 2,220,746 of JBBPEB010000014.1, forward strand.
CTATATTGCTCTACTTTTTGTATATATATATTGTTAATTATTATTTTGCTTAAATGCATGTAAATAGTATTTTCAATTATTTATATTAAAAATATGCTTATTTTATAAGTTAATATTTTCTTCACTATATAATATATACTATTATTTTACATACCACACAATTTTTATTATTATCTTTGAAATACAATTACTCTTTATATATATAGGATGCAATGAAAACTCATAATGATTTATTACTACCTTATATAATCAATGAGATCTGTAAGAAAATGATTTTATGTGGTATATAAAAATAGATATATATTTATAATTATATTATTTCATAGATGATGATCACACAAAAATTTATTTTTATGTTTATGTATTATATTATTCTTGTATAACTTCAATTATGTCTCTTCCTTCTTCTTCTCCTTTCTATGAAAACACACAAGAAATGTCTTTATCTTTAAATGTTTCATCTGAAATCAATTGTGAAGCTTTTATAACGATATTCACATTCTTAGCGAATATCGATGAAATAGTTTGCTATATAAAGTATATATATATATAAATAATATTTTTATATTTGTCTTTTTTTTAATATGTATTTTTATATTTATTTATTGTTGATTCAATAAGAATATTAAACTAATCATTATAATCTATATATAGATATATTTTAGATAAAATGATAAAAATAACGAATCCTATTTCTATTACTGTTTTAATATGTACAATGAATTATATAGTACGATCTTATTCATGGAAATTAAAAGAGATACAAAAGAATTCAATTCTTTCAATAGAAGGACATACTCATGAAGTTCAATCATTTTCAGATATTCAAATAAAACTCAATGAAATTTATACACTTTTCTTTAATACTCTTGATACTATCGATATTTTTATATTTCCAGTATATATATTGTTATTTGAATATCATTATGTCTCTTTTTTATCTAATCTATTATCTATTGATATATATTGAATAGTAAAAAAAATTCTGTATAATAATATATATATATATCTATAGCCATTAGTAAGAGTTGTAACAGAATGTTGTCTTCATATATATATAAATACAAAAGGAAATAAAAAATGTATATTTATTTATATTTATATTAATATTTTTATTTATATAGTTGAAGAAAGAATTAACCAATATATGGAAAAAAGTTTTAATGTATTCAGAGATAATATAAAAAGTATATATATATAGTTAATTATAGTATATCCTATTAATCTTACTATATATATATATATATATATAGATCCTCCTGAGAATAAGTATATAGCTATGTTTCTTATATATATTCTATAATATATATATAGACCTATATGTATTGCTGAGTTTTCAAATGCTCTAATAGACTTCTATATACATGATGATGAAAGAATAAGACAATGGTATTTTGAAATGTTCAAAATTTGTGTTGAAACTAGTGTATATATATATAAAGTTATATTATTTTAATTATATATTGTTATAGTTTTCTAAAAGAAATGACGTTTTTGAGAATATTCAAGAAACTCAAGAATTTAAATATATTAATAAAAATGTTAAACAATATTTCGATTTTATACTAGTATATAATATAAATTTAATTCTATAAATATAATTAATATAATATATATAGTCTAATATAACAAATTCTGAAATAGATGAGAATTCTTGTTCTTTACTCTTAGCTTCAATAACACATTTTAGTATTGGTAATTTTACTAGAGAAACAACACAAAATAAATTATTCTATTTAGATAAACTTGAAATACTATTCTTTTCTCCATTTGAAAATGTATATATCTAGTTATTATTGTATTCTATTTGTGAATTATTTCTTTATTCAATACTTATTTTCATTATATATATATAGATTCGTATCCAAGCAAAAAGTTTTTTTAACTATTTATATAGTTTTATGTCTAATGAGAATTTAACTACTTTAGTTAAACATTTTTCAGATATATATAATAGAAAACATCTTACTGATGAACAAGTATATATATATTTATAAAGATATATATTCAATCTAATAATCATATTATATAGAAATTAATGAAACCAGAAGTTCTAAAAGAAGGAGCAGTATATATACTATTACTATATAAATTGTCTATTATTTTAAATATATATAGATCTATGGCTTATGTTCTATACTTGAAAATGAATACATATGTCGACCCTGTGCTATTGATGCTATTAAAGTTATACTTAATCATATACCACTTTCAGAGTATATATATATAAATTATTTTATTTCTCCTAAATATCCCATATATAATATTATCTATTATTCACTAATCTTTATAGACAATGTCAAAAGATTGTGGATGTTTCCTTCCAAGAATTATTAAAGCAATCGATTAATTATTATATTCCTCTGAAAACTTATTTTACTGATGAAGAATGGGATATTATAGCGTCTTCAAATAATAAACTCAATTATTTCTCTTAAAACTAGATATTTTATTCACTAGCATACTAACTAACATTCTTATATATATATATTTATATTATTCTAATAATAATAAATATTTTATTTAATTTCCTTTTCATCATTTTAAACATTAGCAATGTATCTATATATATTTTTTAATAAATACTAATATAGTTTTTATTATTATTATGAGAATTATTTCTTTTTACTAATGGTTAATTAATATTTTTTTACACAACAACATAATTATTCTATGAAAATACTATTATATTAATCCATATATATATTATTTAATGAAGAAATATATTTATATAAGATACTTTAACCTATATAATTATTTTCTTTAGGATTCATAGAGTAAAACAGTTATTATAGAAAAAACTAAGATACACTAAAAGAATACTGTTTAATTATATATGTTTATAATAGAGAAGATTCTTTTTAACATTATAATACTAAAAACGGATTATTCTAAAATACTGTTTATAAAATTATTATATTTAAACTTTAAATTTTTTCTTTAAACAAAACAAAAAAGTAGAATAGTTAATCAGGCAACAAATAATAAGTATTGAAAAAATATATATTTATAATCCAATAATAATAATAATAATAAAAATAAGAGTATCCTGACTAATTACTTCATTTTTTAGGTTACAAACCTCCTTAAAGACTTTCATTTGATCCTGGAATAATTACAACATCAACTTTGTCACCTTGACTAGAAGAATCACCTAATTTTTTAATACTAACGAGTACAACTTCCATAGTTTCAGGGAATTTAATAGGATCTAAAGCACTTAATTTAGTCTTAAGAGTAGCAGGCATAGTATCAGCGTGGAAGTCAAGTAAGAGTTGATTAGCAACAGAAACATCAGTATTAACATGATGATTTTGATTAGCAGGAAGACTGAAACGAACAGTAAAAATAGTATTAAGAGCATCTTCTTTATCAGGCATAACATCATATATAATTAAATCATTTAATTTAGTAGTAGCAACTTCAATGAAAAGAGGATAGAATTCAAGAGTAGTATTACTATTAATAAACTTAGAATCAACATTAGTAAGCTTAATAGTAACTTCAACATATTCTTCAGTTGAATAATCAAGACCACTACTAGCAACACATTCTTTAGTATTAATAGGGGTCCAAACAGCATCACCATCAACAGCAGCACATTTAGTATAAGCATGACCAGAATAACCTTCACCACATTCTAAATAAACAATAGTATTTAAAGTATAAGGACCTTCACCACCATTAGGATCATAATAAACTGTATAACCATCAAGGGAAGGTAAAGAAGCACAAGCTTTATCACCTTCAATAACATCAACACTCTTTACAGTAAGACTAACAGCAACATGGAAAACAGAAGGAGCATTAGACTTTAAATAAGTAAGAATATTAGAAGCAACACCTTCAGAAGAACTATCAGTACCTTCAGTTAATTCATATTGAGAAGAATAAGAAGGAAGAGTAATAATACGAACGTGAATATCAGTCTTAGGAGTTCCGACAGGACGACCTTCACTATTTACACTAAGAGCTTCAGTATAACCAATTTGAATATCACCAACAGCAAAAGGGAAAGCACTAACAAAAGCATAAATCATATTGACTCTAGCAGTAGAAGTGAAATCACCAGGTAATAATCCAGTAAAAGTAAGAACCATATCGACACCAGAACTACCGACAGGAATACCTTCAGGACCAGCTTGTTTACTATAACATTGATCCTCAACAGTTTCTAAAGCAAAAGCACTATTCTTGTAAACGCAAGTCTTTTGATTCTTACCAGAATAATCACCTTCACAAGCAGTAGTTTGAGATAAATAAGGGAAAACAGTTTCACAAGCACTCTCAGCTTGACTGTAGCAAACACCTTTAATAGCATAAGAACCAGTAGCACAAGGAGTACAAACACTACTTTCTAAAGAACCATCACAATAGGACATACAATCAGCTCCATAATAACCAGGGAAACAAGTATCAGCAAAAGCTAAAGCAATAAATAATAAAATAGCTAAGAATTTCATCTCTTTATTATTCAATTATAAAACAAATTCAAAATAAAAAAAATATGAACAAAAACAAATATTCAAAAGAAAAGTTCACTTTCCAGATAAATAGAGAAAAAACAGAAGTTTTATTTAATATCAAGGTTTTTATATTCGTAAGTGCAAAAAAATAATACGTTTCATTGTATATTATTCACGTTAGAATATTTTGATTTTTTCATAAAGGATTTAATAGTGGAGTTCATTATTTGTAGATAGTTTTTGTCTGTATATATAATTGTTTGTGTAAAGTCTTAATTAACTTACCATAGAAATAACTTTACAGTCTCTTATTTTATATAAAAACAATATTATTTTAAGAAACCATCTCAATCATTTATTTAAATATTCTAATATTCATCGATTCTATGTAAAAAGTGGAATTCACAAAAAACGAGGAAAGAACGACAAAATGAAACAGAAATAGAAATAGAAATAGTATGTCTTTTCTTGCTTTATGTTGTTAGCGCATAACTTATCATCCTCATTTTCAAAAAAAAAAATTGTAATGAGTGTTTATCTAAATAAATACGATTCTCAAGAATATAGAAAGTATATTTTTATTTTATATTACAGAACACGAAGCTATCTTTCTAATGATATACAGCCCTTGTAAATTATTATCATTTTTGAATGCAGTTTCAGTAGAGTGGTCATTTATTTTTATAAAGTTGTTAAAGAAATATATTGTCCATTCTTCTTTGAATAAAATTAATAAGATGATAATTTGAGTAAAGTAATTATTGTGATCAATTTTAAAAAATCACTCATTTAAAAACAGTATTTGTTTATAAGGAAGGATTTCTGATTTCTCTAAATAGTTGATTTTATTTCGATAATGGAAATACTTTGTTTTTGACTAAAAAAATGTTAATTTTCATTTTTTTAAGAAACCTGTGATAAATTATGTGTTGAATATGTATGATATATAACACATATATTGAGTTGTATATAATGAATATTTTTTTATTTTTTTTTAGTTAACTATATTTTTACTAATGAACTTAAAATGTATTTACAGAAATCATATTTTCCTTATTTTGTTTTTACAATTCTTTTTTTATGTTTGAAATTACTCAGTTAAAACATTCGTATCGTTACCAAATGATGATTACTAGTCTGTTGACAGCATGAGTGACTGATAGTAAAACAATTTAAGCTAGAAATGTCATTTCTCACTTTAACAAAAAATATATTCTTTCAACAAATAGTTATTTTCTTCATAAATTTTAGTTAACAGAGTACATAGAAATGAAATAAGTGATGAAATATCTTTAGCAGCTAACAGCAATAATCACTTTGAACTGTGTGGAACGTTTTTATATTTTATAGAATGAATAAAAGTGTATGATAAAGAGGTTAAAACAATGACTGAATTGAAATAGGAATTCTTTGTTATCATTTCAGTTGGTTTTCAAAATATCGTAAAATCAATAAGTATAGTTACTTAATTCAACTATATAGCTTTAGAATCATGTTTAATTTTGATGAATTAAGTTACAAGTCACAAATTGATAAATAGACCAAAGGTTAAACAAAGCAGCAAATATATAATATTTTGTTATAGTTCAGCATCTGTAGTATTGTCGTAGATTCTGAGAGCAAAATACCAAATAAGAAAAATGAGAATAACTAATTTTCTAAAAAAATATAGAGATTTCATTCTTATACGAATTAATAATTCTTCGTGTGATCATAAATCTACAGTATAATGAGTCGTATGTTTCAGTATACTTAAAAACATAAACATAAAGAAAAGGAATTCAAAAAAAATCAATGGGATTCAGTTGCTTTTAAGCTCTTTCTTCAATGACTGATAGAGTTCTTCGTATAATCTTAGAAATCTGAGTTTTCTCCCGGTACAATAACGAATATTCCAGATTATTTCTTTATCCACAATTCTTAAGCAAATTCTTATATGGCTTATCATTGAATTCGTATTTAATTTTAATAGAGTGATATTCAATTATGTATCTTAATTTTACTATTGGCGACAACGGAAAGAGAGTCTATACTTTAAAGAAGGTCACTAAGGACAATAAAATTGCTCACACTGCCCATCCTGCTCGTTTCTCTCCTGATGATAAGTTTTCAAGACAAAGAATTACTTGCAAAACTCGTTATGGTTGTTTATTAACTCAATTACCTGAACAAAAGATGTAGATTTTAAATTGATTTTCATTCATTAAAATAGAATCAATTCTTTTTTTTTTTCATGTTGTTTCTTTATGGTATTTGTTGTTTAATTTTTTATATATCTTTATTAAAATGCATTTATTTACATTTTTTAAATTATTGTTGTGCTAAATATCCCAGTTATTTAAGCAGAATGTTTTTTTCTATATAAATTTTTTATTATTATGAGTCTATATGAGAATTTCAAAACTTAAATAGGATACAGAATGATTGACAAGGTTATTACGACATATTAACTATGAAAACCCTAAAGTTGAGTAGTGAATCTGATTCACATTTTTATTCACAAACAGAAATATTACTAGTGTTTCATTATTGTCAGCCAAAATTAGGATTGAAATATGGACTATTTGTATATAAGTAGCAGATTTCAGTTTCACTATTGAATGAAATGAAAAATCTGATTATTGATCTTGATCTTAGTGATACTGATTATATATTATCTTTAATATTAAAAGACAAAAAAATAAGAATTATATATAAATATAGAAGATCTTGAAAAAGAATAACAAATTCTATTTATTCATGAATATAAAGAAGATCTCTGAGTAATTGACATCATCTTTTCTGGGAAATTTTTTTGTATTGAATCAAGACAACAATCTAAAAAGATCCACTGAATAACCGTGTTAAAATCGTTAACACATCGGAATATTCATGAAATAATAGAGAAAGACGGTCTTGAGGGCTCATTTACACTGGAATAAAATTGACATTGTTTTTTTAATAAAATATCTTATACTTTCTATAAGATAAAACTTAGAGAAGAGCATTATTTATTAACTGTTCCAAAAAGCATAAACAAACAATGCCGGATCGTCTTGCTGATTATTTTTTTGTAGCTACACTTCAAGTAGATCCTAAGGATCCTGAAGCCGAATGCGTAGATCCTATTATTGTAGATCGATATCCTAAAAAAGATCACAAAAATGCACCTTTTCCTCAAGATGCTGCAGTTTTTTGCTTTAATGAAGGAAATGTCGTTAAACATAGAGATATAAAAGAAAGAAAACCTTATTTTTTCCCATTTTGTTTCACTAAAGAGTATATATTATTCTTTGTATATAGAATATTTTTTTATAATTCTAATATAGAAATGGTGCACAATATTACGGTACTGTTCTTATGTTTTACGAACTTTTAAGTATATATATATATTTATTGTTTTTAATATATTTACAAAAATAAATAATAATATTTTATTTATTTGTATTTCTATATATATAAATATATTTATAGTGAATGAAGGTCAACAAGTTTTAAATAAAGAAGGAAAAGAATTATACGTTCCACGTGCTCTTTGTGTAACGTCAAGTAGACCTATTTTTTCTGTTTTTGTTGTCTTTTTAAGGTATATAGTGTTTTTTATTTTTTTTTAAATTATTATTATGTTTATTAAGTTATTTATTATTATTATTATTATTATGTTTATATTCTTTATTATATAGAGAAATATATCGTAATAGTGTTATACATAATGAGGGTATTGAGGATGATCCCTCCATTCGTTCCCGCTCAACTTCATTTGAATCTGGACTCAGAAAAGGTATATATATTATTATTATTATGTTTATTATTATGTTTATTATTATTATTGTTATATATATATATATATATAGGTTCTATTCGTGAATTATTTGATATGGGTGATGATGCTGATTTACCTTGTATATATATATATATATTATTATTATTATTAATATTATTATATAGTAGAGCGTCAAATTCGTTATTTCTTTGATGTTTATCCTTATTTAGAACCTAGAATGCATATTAATATATATATATATATATATATATATATATATATATATATATATATATATATATATATATATATATATATATATATATATATATATATATATATATATATATACTTTATAATAATATATTTAAAAGAATTACTAATTTATTATATATATATATAGATGATTATTTTCAATAAGATTTTAGAATACAGTATTCCTCCAAAATATTCAATTCCTTTCGCTGATAAATTAACATTTGATTGTTTATTTAATTGTTTATCTCCTAAGAATATTATTAAAGTAGTTAGTTATATGCTTTTAGATCAAAAAATTGTTGTTGTCTCTCCTGAAGTATATAGGTTTTATTATTATTATTATTATTATTATTATTATTATTATTATTATTATTATTATTATTATTATTATTATTATTATTATTATTATTATTATTATTATTATTATTATTATTATTATATTTCCTATTTATATGTGTTATAATCTTCATTAGAATCCTATTATGATTTTTATATACTATTATATATATATATATATAGATAGATAATTTAACTTTATGTTGTGAAGCTCTTAAATCATTATTATGGCCTTTTAAGTGTATACATACATATATTCCTGTTCTCCCTAATTTCCTACTTGAGTCTATTGAAGTATATAGATATATTATTATTATTTTTATTATTATTATTATTATATATATATATATATATATATATATATATATATATATATATATATATAGGCACCTACTCCTATTATATTGGGTATGTTAACAAAAACATTTGAATTAGAATATATACAAGAAAATATTGATAGTTGTGTTGTTGTTCATCTTGATATTAATAAAGTATATATTATAGTGTTTATTATATATATACTATTATTATTATTTATATATTTATTATATTTATTATATTTAATAATAATATAGGTAGTACCTCCCGAAGGAAGTCATTTACCCATCCTTCCAAAGTCTTTCCAAAAGGAATTAAAGAATTATTTTGAAACTGAAATTCCTGCTCTTCCTATTCGTGTATTATACTGTGATAATGTGGATATTCATAGTAGTAAATATATAGTATTTGAAGTTACTTTTGGTCCTGGTAAATTAGGTTTTGAATTACATGTTGGAAAGGCTATAGTAACAGAAGGAGAAGAAGAGAAAGATGTATTAGTATTAAAAGATACAGAAGAAAGACAAGGTAGTCAAGCTCATTTATTTAAACAAAATCCTTTTGTAATCTCTGTTAATGGTATATATATTGTTATATTATATTTTATTCTTAATATTTTTATTATTTTTATTGTTTTTATTATTATTATTAAATTTATTATTTTTATTATTTTTATTATTATTATTATTATTTTTATTATTATTTTTTTTTATTATTATTTTTATTATTATTTTTATTATTTTTATTATTTTTATTATTTTTATTATTTTTATTATTTTTATTATATTATTATCATATATAATAATATGTATCTACTCTTTATTCTATAGGAAGTGATATGTTAGGTAGATCTTTAAATAGTGTTGTTAATAAGATTAGTAAAGCTAGTAGACCTCTTATTATTAGATTCCAAATAGGTACATGTCCTGATAATAAGATTCGAGTTGCTTCAAAAGGTTTATATCAATCTGTTGAAGGTGATACTCCCCTCGATTTATCTCCTATAGAAGAGATACATGAACCTATTTCTCCTATTGCTTCTCCTACTCTTACTCCTACTCCTGATAGTACGAATAGTATGAATAATACTAATAATGTTAGAGAAGTACATAAATATTATAATAGAAGAGAAAAAACAGAAGAAAATAGAAAAGATAAAATTGCTGAAAAAGAAAAAGTATTCTTTTTTTTTATTATCATTTATATATTTATTTATATATTTATTTATATATTTATTATTATATAGCGCGCTAATTTTGTTATGGGATTAAGAGGTCGTTTTGTTATTCAAATGATTAAAATGTTAAATAATTATCTTGCTTATATAAGTATATATATATATATTTATTATTATTATTATTATTATTATTATTATTATTATTATTATTATTATTATTATTATTATTATTATTATTATTATATAAATGGTAATGCTGTGGCTCCTGATCCATTATTTAATTCTTCATCCTTTTTAAATCAATGTGATGAGGATTATTATGATTTCTTGGATGTATTCTTAACAACGATGACATTTAATAACTTCATTCATTTAGCTGCAGATGAGGAAGAAGATCATATTGATATTGATTATTTTGGTGAAATTACTGATATATATATGAAACAAGGAGAAGAGAGTTTATTTGAATATATATCCCCTGAACATTGGAATATGGTCGACGTCAATATACCTCCTCCCGATGATAAGGGTCTTCCTGAAGAGTATATATTATTATTATTATTATTATTATTTTTATTATTTTTAATTTTATTTGTTTTATATATATATATATATATATATATATATATATATATATATATATATATATATTATAATAATATAAATATAATAATAAACATGATATACTTATAGTTGGTATAAGCGTACATGTAATCGATTAGTTGCCGATCGGTTCCCTGTTTTTGAAGATGATTTATATGGGGATAAAATTAAACGTGTAAAAGTAGATATTCCCGCGGATAAATCAGTGAATATAACACCCTTAGTATTAAGAAGAAGACAAATTCAACGTAATACCATGACAAAGAGCTTTAGTAAAATGCTTAAAAAAACACTTTTTTAATCATACTTATTCTATTCTATGCTTTCCTCTATATATATATATATATATTAAGCATTATAAGATCTTTATCATTTTTCTATATACCTATATATATATATTAATAATTATACATCAATTTAGTTAACTATAATAATAATTATTATTATAGTACTTTTTTTCTATTCTATCTATATATTTATTTTTATAACATTTTCTACTTTTTATATATATTTGTTTATATTATGTTTTTTATTGTTTATTTGTTTTTTAATTATAATCATAATTTTAAATAATAATCATTATTTAAAATTACATATATATTATATATTATATTATATATATATATAATTCTTTATTCTATATACAATAAATCACTTCCTTGTACAATAAAATGTTATATATATTCTTCTTCTTATTTCCTCTGATATATCCAATTGATATACAAAGAATAGTACTGTATTTCTTTATTTGTTCTTCTACTATTTTATTATTATATACACTTTTGTTTTGTTGTATATAGATTGTTAAAACATTTTTTATAATTTTTTTTTGATAGGATAAATTATCATGATTATATATGTAAGTCACAAAATGTAAACAAATAAATAATAACAAACCACTATTAATGATTCTGTTTCTTTTTTATTTTTATATTTTCTCATCGATTTTTATGATGTTTTTTATGTAATAAATTCCCTTGGGAAACAGGCCGATTATTTAAAAGTGGTGAATCATACGTATAGGGTGACTATAAATGAATAATAATATAAATAGAAAAAAAACGTAAGAAAAAAAATATATTGTTTTAAATAAGAAAAAATTTTAAAAAAATCATTATATATATATATAAATATATATACCATTGTATACAGAACAAAATCTCTAAGGTTTTTCAAGTTATTTTTCGAAAGAAGTTCGTCATCATCGTCATCATATTCATCAAACGCGTCAGAATTTGTGTTTTCATCATCATCATCATCACTTGTATTTGAAAGAGGAGTTATTGAAGGAGTTATAATACCAGTAGTCGTGTTTATATTATTATTTTCATCAATAATTATACTTGTATCTTCTTCACCAACTGTAAGTAGAGAAGAATTTAAAGATATCTCATTATTATTATTATTATTATTATTATTATTATTATTATTATTATTATTATTATTATTATTATTATTATTATTATTATTATTATTATAAACAATAGAAGAAGATAGAGAGATTGTTTCTGGTTCAGTAATATTTATTTGTTCATCATATATATCTATTATAGTTGGGTATTTCTCTGAAATACTTATATCTGAATGAATTGTGTTTTGAATACTAGAGCAACTAGATTGTGTTCCAGGGGATAAGGAGGGAGAAACTGAGGATTGTGGTGGGGAAGAACCCAAAGAAATTGAGGGAAGAGTAGATGAAGAATTCCCACGGTTATCATTCGAAATAATAGGATGGCCTTCATCCATTGATAAGGGAATAGACACCGAAACTGGCTCTATCTGACTATTATTATTATTATTATTATTAATACTACTATCTGTGTCAGATATATTTGAAGGTATTCTGTGATGAAGTACAAAATGATTTTGTTCTATATACATATCTATAGACGCGTCATTACTCTTTAAAATTGGAGATAAAGAGAGAATGACGGACGGAGAGTTTAATACTGAATTATTATTATTATTATTATTATTATTATTATTATTATTATTATTATTATTATTATTATTATACTTATTATTATCAGCAGAAGATGAAGGTACATATAAGAATGATGCGTCACTAAGAAGGGAAATATCCTGTTGAGATTCGTTAAATGGTGTTATAAATTCATTTGAAATAGTATTTCCTTCTTCATTTCCTATATTGCTATTATTGGATAAATGCTTCTGTTCGTACAGATTCTCTTCAATTTGATTGGATAACGACATAACTTGTTGACCTTGATGTGTAAATATATTTTGATTTTTATTTATATCTTTCATATTATTATGCTTATCTTTCTCTTTTTTATTTGTTTTCTTTTTATGCATATTCTTATTATTCTTATTATTCTTATTATTCTTATTATTCTTATTTTTCACTCGTTTCTCTACTTCTTTCCATTGTTTCGTCGATATATCAATATCTTTTCGAATAATATTTCCTTTCAATATCCACGGGGATAACAAAGCCTATATACACGTATTATATATATAATTGCTATTATTTATTATTATATTACTATTATATAAATCATAATATATATATATATATATATACTTCTTGTGCAGACATTCTTTCTTTAGGATTTACTCGTAACAATCCCTTCACGAAATCAATACATTCCCCGCTAATACCACCCCACCAATACCGAGAAAACTCTAATTCCCCCGTGGTTATTTTATCAAATAATATTTTCTATATATATAAATATATAAAAAAAATATCATAAAAAGAAATATATATATATATATATATATATATATATACTGGATTTTCATGGAAAAATGGAGGGTATCCACATAATAATATATATGTAATTACTCCTATATATATACATATATATATATATATATATAATACAAGAATACTAAAACAAATATATATATATATATATATATATATATATATATATATATATATATATATATATATATATATATATATAGTAAAAGTATATTAAAACATATATTTACATATATATATATATATACCTAAAGACCAAAGATCGACTTTATTTGTATATGCTTTATGCAGAATAATTTCTGGGGCGATATACGTCGGTGTTCCACAATTTGTATAACACAAAGAAGACTTTAAAAGTAAGGGAAAATATAAATAAGAATTATAGGAAAAGAATAACAAGAAAAAGAATAGGAATATATATATATATATATATATATATATATATATATATACATCTGAGCCAATATATTTGGCGAGTCCGAAATCATTTATTTTTATATTAAATTCAGTTGGTGAATTTATTAATATGTATATATATTAAGGTATTCTATATATATATTAAGGTATTATATATATATATATATATAAAGGATATATTTTCAGGTTTTAAATCACGATGTATAATTCCTTGTTTATGACAATATAATATAGCCTATATATATATATATATATATATATATATATATATATATATATATAATAAGAAATATATATAATAAATAATATATATATATACTTTTAATAATATAGTAACAACATCTCTAGCATCATCTTCATCAAATTTCTATATATATATATTTATATATATATAAAACAACATATATATATATATACCTTTCTATTAATAATTTGTTTGAATAATTCTCCTCCGTACATTAATTCACTAACGATAAAGATCTTTTTGTTCTCCGTAAAATATCCATAACATTTCACAATATTTGGATGATCTAAATTATATATATATATATATATATATATATATATATATATATATATATATATATATATATATATATATATATATATAACAAAATATATATATAAATAATATACATCTTTCATAATTCGAACTTCTTTTAGAAATAACCATCGATCATAGGTTGATAATTCTTTTAAATTAATCACTTTCACTGCATATTCTTTATTAGTTTTAATTTTTCGAGCAAGAAAAACTGTTGAGAAACCACCTTTTCCAATTTGTTTCAAACATTGATATTGTGCCTTAAATGATCCTTCCTCACTATAAATATTTACAAGTAAAATAAATAAAAATAAAAGAAGAAAAACCAGAATAATTAGATAATCATATATAAAACTGGCAAAAACAGCATGAAAATAAGATAAGAATATATTTGTATAATATTTAAATACGGCCTAGCTATTGGAATTCGTCGATCACTCATTGATGAGCACGAATAGCACCGTCTTCTAAGCTGTTTGATCTTCTTATTTGTCATTGAATCTATGTTTTTCTTGTTTTCATTTGTTTTATATATTTGAAGAGAGCTTTCGTCTATAGAATTTCGTCTCAACTGCGGCTTCTTCTGTTTTTCTTTATTATCCATCGATTGCTGTTGACCCATCTTGTTATCTCACTTAATCAAGAGCCAACTTAGCAAAGAATAATAACTATATTGAATAAAATAGTCGTAAAATGCTAAAAAGAGAATACAAAAGGAGAAGTTCAATAAAATCGCAAATAAAAAGAATCACTTTTTAAAATAGATTCTTTTTTCAGTCCGAATTCTATTTGAATCCAGTTTTTCTTTAGAATTATTATTCATTATTCCAGCTCATTTTGTGTTTATTTGTGTTTATGAATAATGTGTAAACACATATTAGATTATAGGGTTGTGTTTTCACTGAAAATAAAAAGATATAAAAGATAATTAAGGATGAAGTCGAAATCTAACTGAAAAATAATTCTTTATTTTTAAATGTCTAAATATAGACTTGACGAATATCAAGAAAGATGAATTTAATATAAAAAGAAAGAATAATGATAAATAAATGAATTGAATAATTTCATAAATAATATTCATGTAATTTCCCACTTTAGATAATTAGTAGATAATATTTAATATTCTAAAAACTTTTCTTTATATCTATAGAATATATACTTAGTAAACATATTATATTTTTTGTTATATATATACAGAGTAAATTGAGCTAAAAGCATAACTTCTTCATTTTTGAAAATAATCGCGGGAACTGGAATAAATCGAATAGAAACTCTAGAAAGAGGAAGATTACCAAGAACTATATATTATTATTATTATTATTATTATTATTATTATTATTATTATTATTATTATTATTATTATTATTATTATTATTATTATTATTATTATTATTATTATTATTATTATTATTATTATTATTATTATTATTATTATTATTATTATTATTATTATTATTATTATTATTATTATTATTATTATTATTATTATTATTATTATTATTATTATTATTATTATTATTATTATTATTATTATTATTATTATTATTATTATTATTATTATTATTATTATTATTATTATTATTATTATTATTATTATTATTATTATTATTATTATTATTATTATTATTATTATTATTATTATTATTATTATTATTATTATTATTATTATTATTATTATTATTATTATTATTATTATTATTATTATTATTATTATTATTATTATTATTATTATTATTATTATTATTATTATTATTATTATTATTATTATTATTATTATTACTATTATTATTACTATTATTATTATTATTATTATTATCTGAGATATTATTATTATTATTATTATATATATATATATATATATATATTTTATTATTATTATTATTATTATTATTATTATTATTTAGTATTATTATTATATATACCTTGAATAACAGTTTCATAAGTTATATATAAATAATTATAATAAACAACTCCTTTAAAATTATTATAAGGTCCACGAATATAATATTTATCAATAGTTCTGATAACAGACAACATGTTTGTAAGGTCACGTATAGATACAGTAAATAAAGTATAATCATATGATAAATGTTGAGTTATATAATAGTTGTTATCTTCTTTTTTTTCTTCATATGTCAGAACTCCTTTTATTCTTTTCGAATCACAATTATCTATCTTCCAATAGTCTGATACGAGATCCCCCTGAAACTGAACGTATGTGTCTCGATCAAGAGAATCAACACATGGCATAAATAACAATTGATGAGTATCATTGGTTTCTTGTTGAATAAGAGAATATATATAGTGATATATATTGAAATTTTGTTCTTGTGCATATTGATATACATAATAAGGAACAAATGCAGTAGTAGCAAGAGAACGAGAGAGAGATGTATGAATACAAGGTAATAAATTCTTATATAACTTAAACATCTATATATTATTAGAGTTATATATATAGATATAATTATATTATATTATATTTATTTAATAAAAAAGAATAGTATATATATATATATATATATACAGTATCGACAATGCTAGTTAGAGAGTGACCACAGTCAATATATGTATATATATCTGAATTATTATAAACACCTGATGTATTTATTATACCATCTACCTATATTATTATTATTATTATTATTATTATTATTATTATTATTATTATTATTATTATTATTATTATTATTATTATTATTATTATTATCTTTATATACTTCATTAGAGAGAGCATAGAAAAGCCCGCCAATTGGTGGCGGTAACGTTTTATTTACTGACGTTGTATAGAGAGAACGGCGAGGAGACATATTATAATAAACATCCTATATATATATATATATATATATATATATATATATATATATATATATATATATATATATATATATATATATATTAAATATATGTATATATACTTTACGAATTACACATGATACAACAATAGAAACATTTTTATAGCAATTCAGTTTATATATAGTACTATTGATAGATAGAATAATATATACAAACAAAAAGTATAAAAATAATAATAATAATAATAATAATAATAATAATAATAATAATAATAATAATATATATATATATATATACGCGGATGGTTTAGTATCATAGAAATGTTGAAATAGAGATCTCAGAGAGGAGACAGATATATCACTTCTTATACTTATATATAATGAATATATATCTTTCAAAGTAGGAGAATATACTATATATATATAGATATTTAATAAAAAACAGAATAATATATATATATATATATATACTTTTCATTGTTTCAAGAATATAACTCATTTGTTCCTCAAAATTCCCGTGGTTTTTCCATATATTGAAAAGATAAATGTAACGGCTGTTATTTGTTACAGTAAAAGGTGCAAGAAAACAAGAAGATGGTTCTATATATATATATATAGTTATATATATATATAGTTATATTTAAAAATAAAATTTATTAATATATAAACTACGAATACAAAAAAAAAAATATATATATATATAATTATATATACCAGGAGCAGGCGAATAAGGAATTTTCACGTGATCATAATGAACTGACTCTATTTCTATATATATAAAATTGCTATAAATTATTTTATAATTACTAAATAACATATATTATTAATAATAATATATATATACTATCGATAGTTGTTTTCTTTTCTAAATGCCATTTTACTGGTAAATATATTCCAACTTTCGAATAATAATCATCACTATGAACTACTATCTTATATTCATCCCTATATACATATATATATATAATAATATATATTTATTAACTATTATAATAACTATTTATTTTATTATTATAATGGCTATTATAATTATATATATAATGAAAATTATAATAACTATAATAAATAAAATAGTTTTATTCTTAATTTTTATTGTATTTCAAATAATATTAATATATATATAATAAAAATAAAATTATAATATATATATATACATAACAATTTTATGTTTATATAAGGGACAATCAAGTGTAAATGTTTCGTATTCGCCTCCCTCCCCGCAAACGTTTAGTTGGTACTTCGCCTGTAGGGCTATAAGATCTTCATATATATCTTTCAGGGTATGGCCCAAATGGTCTTTCATAGTGAGGCCTAAATACGTTGAAAGGAAGGATTAAAGAAAATATATATATATATTAGTATTATTATATTTTTATTATTATTTTTAAAGAATAATTATCTATATTTATTCTATTATTATTATTTATATCAATATTATTATGATACTAATTATTTTCTTATTATATATATATATATATATATATATATATATACCCATAGCTGCAGTTTTAATAAGTATGCAGTCCATTCCGCTATCTATCATTTCTTTTAATAGTCCTGCTTGTTCTCTACCCCACATATAAGCAAGGGACACTAAATTCAAACGAGTACAACTATATAATAATAATAATAATAAGTATAATAATAATAAAAGTATAATAATAAGTATAAGTATAAGTATAATAATAATAATAATAATAAGTATAATAATAATAATAATAATAATAATAAATAGATTTATTATTAATTGCTAAATATACATATATATATTCTAATAAACTAATATATATTAACTATACTAATTCAATAAACATATTTACAATTAATTTTTAAATAATAAAAAACATATATATATACACATCTTCAACTCGAATTCGTTGATAAGAAGACCAAATAGCACCAGAACTGACTGCTTCTATTTCAGGATATTGCTTCTACAATAAACATATAAAATAATAACTAGAGTTATAAATATATAAATAAATAAATTCTATACTTTGGTTTCCTTTAAAACTTCATATAAATCTTCGACTTCATCACCTTTTTCTTCATCGTACCACATTTCTGCAGTCTTACAAGTTCCTGTTATACGTCTACGAATGATAGGTAGTTCCATAGCATCTGCAATAGCCTAATTGATGAGAATGAAAAGAAATAATAACAATACTTGAATAGCATTATGTCCAGCTGTTTGATACATAAAGCTATCAATGTCATCAATATTATCATCAGCTTTATAAGTCATAAAAGGAATATAAAGAAACATACCTGGAAGTAAATTGACTAAAACAACAATTTCATGTCCATTTCGAACACATTCAAGCATATTGTAGCAAGAATCTTTACCACCACTTAATAATGCAGCGACCTTCATTGTAATAAAACAATAAATATAAATAAATGATTATCGTTATTAATGAAAAAGACAGTGTCATTCTGAGAATTTCCATGGGAAAATAGTTTCCATAAACACAGTTTCTCTATTAAATACAATTTAAGACTCTAACTGAAAACAATAGAAACAAGTTGAATTCTTCAAAGAAAGACTTTTGATAATAATGTAGACTATGAATTAAGAATGTGTATATCGTTTATATTTAATGTTTAATGAATAAAAAATGGAGAATAAAACAAAAATTATTGTTCAGTTAGGAGAATTTTGCATCTAGAATTTTATAAAATGTAGGTTTCACATGTTCTAATGAAAGATTAAGAAATATTAATGAAGATTTAGTTCCATTATTTATTCGTTTGCTTTATATGTGGTTTCATATTTAATATATATTTCCTAAATGTTCTAACAAAGTCAATGAATAGAGCAGATTTATTGAATTAGTAGTTATTTTGTCAATCAATGAGCTACTCTTCTTTTTTTTATAATATATAACTTATAGTATACATAACTGTTCTTATAATGTTTATTTATATTTTTGAACATTTTCAAAGATCATGATATGATATAACAAACTGTGTTTTGTATTATTTATATGAAAAAGCATGTACATGTTTTTATTTTTTTTATTAGAACATAAATATTGGTGATATGAGGATGGTATAAAATAAAATGGATTATTTAATAATTACTATATATTTGAGAAATATAAAAGAAAAATAGAAAATGATCAAATAAAATAAAATAAATATTAATTATGATATATATTATGGAATAAAACTATACTCTTCTTAGAGAATAGAATTTGTGGATAAATGAATAATAGTAGTTTTTTATTATAATCTTAATAACAAAAAGAATTCTTTTTAAGTATAAGAATTTATATTTATTTTTGAAAGCAAAAAACATATAAAAAAATACGATAATAACATAAGGAATACCCATATATGACTGTATTACGAATTATAGAAATATGATATTAGAAAAATGAATGATAAACATCTTGTAAATAATGTTTTAAATGCGTTTAGAAAACAGTATATGAGGATTTATTTTGTTTATAGCTCGATATATAAGTATATTTATGAGATTGAATTCCCATTAATTGTTCATTTCGCTCTTCTGTATATAATTTACTTACTATATAAAATATTATTTATTTATTGATATCAATTACACTACTCAATATATATATATACATATGTTAACAATAGAATTGTTTCTTCTTCTTCCTTTTGGTCGAGTATATTGAAATAAACATTTATTATCTATTTTGGATACTATATATATAGTAATGGATTATAGAAAAAAATTAAAAATAGAAAATAATGTAGATTCTTTTATTATAATTATTATATATATACAGTCATGTATACAGCGTGCGTATAAATCATTTATATCATCTATATATATATATATAGAATAGATATATTAATACTATAAGTATATAAAATGAAATAATGAATTTACTCTTAGTTTTCTGGATTTGTGTCTTGGATAATTTCTTTTTAATTGGAGAAACTAATTTTGTTCCAGTGTGTTTCTTCTCCATCATTTTAGAATGAATTGTTTTCTTTTTATTATTTCTTATTGATTGCATAGAATTATTTTGAATAGAAATAGGATTATTAGATATATATTCAGAATTATTGCTCTTTATATATATATTAGGATCTTCTATATTTTGTTGTTCTATTAGTAAATTATTATTATTATTATTAGTAATAATATTTATAGAATTATTATTATTATTCTTATTACTATCACTAGAATTATTATTATATATACTATTCTTCATATTAATATCATTAATATTATTTATATTATTCTTTATATTTATACAATTATCAGTATTACTAATAATATTAGTAATACTTAACATACTCTCCTGTTTAGTATCACTCATTTCCCCGCGATTATTTAACGATAAAGAGGTATTCTTGGTAATTTGAAGAAAAGAAGAAGACAAAGGAAGAGATACAGAATGATATGAATCCCCGCGGGAATCTTTGTGTTCAGAGAGACTCTGATCGTGAGTATTTATATCCTCTTTATTTGTGTTTATAGTTATATTCCCATGGGAATCCTTATCTTCTCGATTCAGAGTATTATCAGTGTCTAAAAAGTTAAACGTATAATAATAAAAGCAGTAATTATAATAAAATTATTACTTGTTGAAACCAGACTAGGTAACTTATATATATATATATATATATATATATATATATATATATATATATATATATATATATATATATACATGAATAGAATTGAAGATTTCATTGATATCTCGTGAAATACGTGGAACAAAAGGAGTTGCATTCCCGCGGGGATATTCAACTTTTGATAGGTCTTCTGATTCGTTAGAAACATATACTATTTATATATATATTAGAAATCATATATATATATACAAACAGATTCCACTCTTTTTGTATTAAAAGAAACCTATATATATATATATATAGGTTTATATATATACTCGTTTATGTGTATGTTTTTTTGAAAGAGTAGTGATATTTATTTTTTTATGGTTATGTGACTTTTTAGAGTGACATTTTTCTTTATTGCCGTGATTCTTCTGTTGATTATAACGAATATATTTTGAAGGAAGAAGAGTTGTAGACGTACCTGCAATTGTATGACAAATGACAGAGTGCGCGTCATTGGTATATCGTGGAAGAGAAGAAGAACAATGAGACTCTAAAGACATATATATATATATATATATATTATTATTATCTACTATATTTATTATTATTATTATTATTATTATTATTATTATTATTATTATTATTATTATTATTATTATTATATACGTATATATGTTTTTAGGCACTTTATTGTTGCTTTCATTTCATTCGAGGGTAATGTATTTACTATATATATATATATATATAAGATAAATAATCTATATAATTACAAATATGAATAAGTATATTATGTTTATTAATATAAGTAGAGAAAGAGAGAGACACGGCTGGTTCCAGAAACTTGAGAGAAAATACTATTTCTAATGGTACTATATATATATATAGATATAGATATATATAATTCTATTATAATGTTACGAATATATAATAGTATAGAAAAAATATATATATATATATATACTATTATAGTGATCACAAGTGGATATATAATGCTCTAAAAGAGAAGGCTGAAAACTACTATCTATATATATATATATATATAGATATATATATACCTTCTTCATGTTCTTCTTCTCCCTCTTCATCATCCCCGCGGGAATCTTCAAATAAAGGAGACCATGGATATTTAGAGTCTATAATTATATATATAATTATATATAATTATATATATAATTTACTTAATAATTGTTCATTCTTCATTTCTGTATATATATCAGAATGAATAACTGGATATGTAACTGGCTCTATATATATAATTATATATATATATATATATTAAATATATATATACCATCATAGTATTCAGATTGTGATATTTCGTAATCTATATATATATATATATAACATCTATATATATATATATACAATTATCATCATTAAAACATTCCATTTTCTTAATAAGAACACTATATATTAATATATATATATTAATATATATATATATATATATATATAATAGTGATTCATAATTACTTATTAAAATAATAATCAAGTATTCCCGCGGGAATTGGTTTATTTAAACAAACGGAAATACTTTGAAAATCATATTGAAAATAAAGCATGTAATCTATAGAAATATATAATATATATATATATATATACTAAGAAATTCTAATTCTTCTTCATTTGTTAGTATATAACCTATATATATATATATATAATAATAATATCGACAACATACTATTATTTATATTTTTATAAGAAATAGTTTTGAATTCTTCAAATCGACGATTCATTTCATTTTGCGATGGAATCTGCATAAAAAGAAGAGAAAATACATATATTCAACATATTGATGGCAATTCAATTATATACCTTGATAACAATATGATCTTCATTATGATCCAAAGGAAATAAATCTATTTTAATAGCATTAGTTTTTTATATCAAAAAAAAGAATACGTTTTTCAAAACAAGTCAAACATAAATCCATATTTGAACAAGAAATACATTTTATATGCTCATCGTGAATCTTATAAATAGGTTTTTTACAAATATCACAAATATAATCCTAAAAAAATGATACCCATCAGACAATTATGAATATACTGGAAGAGACTGATGGTTTTTTAACATTTGATCTTGGTGTAGAAAATAATTGAGAACATGAATCAGAGATAAAATAATCGGATCAACAGTATTTTTGAAAAGGAGGGAAATGAATTCTTATAAAACTCATTTAAAACATTTTTTTTTAATTTCTTTGTTACTTTTATAAATGACAGATACGTCTGAAGCTATATAAAATACAAAAGGAATCAAAATAATTTTAAATAGAAATTACCACATTCGCTTTTGCAATATAGATAATCTGAAAATTTTTGTTTTTATTTGATCTCATAATCTCATGATAAAAAATCTATTACTTGAATCAAATAGTATTTTTTATAAGATGAAGCACCAAAGGAACTATAGGTTCTCTTTTTTTAACATACTCAAGTCTTTTCTGTGACAATACATCCATATATTTGTTACTCTATATACAGATTAAAAAAACAAAAGTGTTTTTTTTGTAACTAACTTTTATGATATCTCTTCAACTGTTACTTCATGTCAATTAATATCTAGAAAGCAATATCAATCTAATACATTGAAATCAAAGTAATTATGTTAATTATTACCTAAACTATGGAATACCTTGTGACGACTCGAGTGGTCTATCAATCATTCTACACAATTTAAATCGTCTCAATGATTGAATTACAAACACAGAATAAGAAAAACTGTTGAAAAAACTATGTGTTTTACTGGCATTTTTTAGCTAGTGATGAATTGATCTGAGAGTCGGTAAACTTCGAGTATTTTATACAGTATAAGAAAATTAATCTTATTTATTCCTTTTTTATATAATAAGTGATTCTATACAAAAGATATGGCAATTTTTCAGTTGTATGTTCATGAAGAGAGACGTCTATAATTATATTTGAATAGTAATAAAAACAGCCAAGCTAGAAAAGCTCAGATGGATCGTTTTCAACAATGTAATCCTCAATGTAGCTACGATGAAAAGCAAGGAATATGTCGTATTGGTGTGAAATATGAAGGAAGTACGATGGGACTAACTATAACCCTAAACAACGATTTCCCTAATAGCGCACCTAGACTTCGTTTTGATAAACAAGTGAATCATCCATGGTGTGATGTTTCTGGATATAACGTAGTGAATTGTCCTCATTTAAATAGTTGGAATTCTAGCAGTGATCTAGCTACTGTGAGTATGTCTACTTTTATTTCTTATGATTTATGTTGATTTTTTTTCAGATTTTATTTGTATAATTTTTCTAAATATTCTCTTAATTGTATTATTTTTATTTCAATTTGATTATTATTTAATACGTATATGCTTATAGTTAATACAATATTAGCTGAGATTATTCAATCTAAGCAAAATGTGTACCCTAATCCTTCTATAAATACAAATCCTTCTAGATATCCTATTCCAAATCCTAGTTATCCAGTAGTAACTCCAACGAATAATCAATTTCAACCAAGTATACCTCAATATTTCGATCCTTCAAGAAATCCACCTTATATTCCTGGAATTGTTGGAACACCTCAAATACCCAATCAAAGACCTGGACCAATGATTCCCCCTATGGATACGTCACCTCCCGCGGTTATCTCTCCAAAACCAGTAGAATCTGATGAACCCATTAATCCAGAAAATTATTCTATTAGTTTAGATGATAATTATGCTGTTCCTGTATATATATATATAATGATTTATTTATGTTTTTATTTATTCATTTTGTATATATATATATAGTTTAATGAATGGAATTTAGATGCTATGTCGTATATATTGATTTGTTTATATTTATATTTATTATATTTTTATTTATTTTATATATATATTTATTTTATTTATATTTATTATATTTATATTTATTTTATATATATATTTATTTTATTTATATTTATTTTATTTATATTTATTTATATATAGTTATCTTTATTATATTTATATGTATTCTATTTATATTATATATATATATATATATATATATATATAGAAATGAGGATTTACAGCGTTTATTGGATTCTCCTGATGCTTGTATATCGATGGTTCATGATTCCAGCACATTTAAGCAAATTTCAGGCGTTATTCGTGATAAAAAACAAGAAATTCAAACACTTTGTACTGAAAATATTAGTTTACGTGATGATGTATATATATATATATATATATATATATATATATATATATAATGTTTTATTATTATTATAAATATAATATATTATTATATAATTTGATTTTTTTTTTTTAATTTTTTTAATTTTTTTTATTAATGAATATAATTCTATATATATATATATATATTTAGATCGTAAATTATCTCAAGTTGTAAATTTAGGAGAAGATATTCATAAATTAGAAGATGCCGTCAAAAAACTTGAAGAATATCTAAATACCAATAAAACTGTAAACATATTTTATTATATATATATATATATTATTATTATTTCATTCTTTTTTTTAAATCTCTTTTATATTATATTCTATTCTAGTATTTCTTATTATATATTATTTTTATTATATTTTTGTTTTACGAAAAACAGTTTATTTCTTGAATACTATTTCCTTATTATATATATATATATATATATATATATAGACTATAAATAAGAATGATATGTGTAGAGCTATTCAAGAACAAATAAAAGCATATAAAAACGAAGCAGACGACTTATTTAATATGTTTAAAAATGATGATAGTGATTCTATTACTATTGCTGTATATAGCTTTATAACTATATTTTATTGATTATTTTTTTTTGTCTTTTTATAATTATTATTCTTTTTTTTTACATATTTTTTTTTTATTATCTTTATAATATTTTTATATATTTTTTATTATTATTAGTTTAATAATTACAATTATTATCATCATAATATTTTATTTATAGGATTTTGGTAAGAGATTTTTGGAAGTTCAAAAATTATATCAGTCTTTATCTATTCGTTATCAACTTTACAAAGCTCAACAATAATAATATTCAATTTAAACACATTATTTTATCTATTCCTTATATATTGTTAGTTATATTTATTCTGTTATGATATAGTCATTGTAATATCTTTATATTCATTTCTATTATTTGTTTTATATATATAATAATTAAGGAGATTTTTGTATACTTCAAAATATATTTTTAAATATGAAACAACTTTTATATTCATTGCTTTTAGTCACATAAACAGTCTATTATGTAAAATACACTCACTTAACATTGTTTTTATAATTTTTTTAAATGAAAACAAAAGAATCTAAAAGAATCTCTTAAGTGAATTCATTTCTCTTCTTTATCAAAATAAATACATTTTTATATCTCCTCATAATAAATCTATTCATTAACTAGTTTCTTCTCAATGTTTTTCAGATATCTAATAAGAATTCTCGATTATATTCATCTATCTAATGAATAAATTCTGCTTCATTTCATCATATACATACATATAACTTACACTATTCATATCAATTCTATTAGTATCTTATACGAACTTTATATATATCATAATTAGAACCTCATATTTTCAAAAAAAAACATCATTCATTATAAAAATATATCTCTTCAAGTAGGAGTTATATTACTGTTAGCATAAGAAGAATGTTCAACTAATATTAATTTCACAAAATTGTATCTATAAGTAAAGTAATTGTTGAGAAAAACAAAGAATGAATACAGAAATCAATCAATCTGTTAAAAGTCAAATGGTATTTGATGGATGGTGAATAAAGAACCAAGCAAAATACTAAAGGTCCAAAAATCTATAACTTCTGAAAGCAACAGCAAAAAAAATTCTAGAAAAAGAATGGAACTATAAAAAATAATTGGATGATTGTATATATGGATTCATTAATTATAAAAATGAATAGCGAATAAAAAGACTGTGAAGAGTCATACAATTTGGTATAATCAGGAACCAGTAGGGTCCCAAACCCTATAGAAATACGTAAAAATAGGGTCATGAATCGAAGATGACCAGAAGAAGTTGAATAATCACGGTTATGAGTAGAGAAATGAAGCGAAAGATGAATTTCGAAATGGATGAATGTGTAGTAATTAGGAGCCATATGATTTATATAGACAAATAATATGGAGTTTCATGATATTGAAACTATAAATTTTTGAAGAAGAAGAAAAGAAAAAGGAAACTGGATATTAGAAATGGTTTTGAAGATGAGTTGAAGAGTTTGCTCATAAATTTATTTATCAAACAATTTAATTTTAAGCTTTATTTTAAAAGTTATATCATAATGGGTAAGGATCACGCTGCTAAGGAAATGAAAGGCAAGAAGGGTAAGAATGCTCCTAAGACTGAAGCCCCTGCTACTGAACCTAAGGAAGAAAAGAACTAAAGTAAATGATGTCTCCTCTCTGAACTAGGCTAAATAAACGATTTTTCTATGAGATAACTGCTAGATTCTTTCTTTGATTTTCTTATTATTTAATAATTGAATCATTGAACCATTTCTCTCTCTTGTTTATATATGTTAATTCGCTATTTGCTATTTTAATTGAATTGTTTTGTTTGAAAAATTATTGTTAATTGACTATTTTTTTAAATGATTTTTTATGAAAACTGTTGTTTAATGTATTATTATTATAATTTAATATATTTATTTGTTGAACATTTGATTAAAATAAATGATTTATTGTCTTGAAAAGAGAGACTATATAGATTCTTCTTAATTCATAGTATTTTTTTGTAAATGAAATAGATATATTAATTAGCATATATTGTGTAGTATTTTATTTTATATTAATTATTTATAGTGTGAAATATTTTGTATTTAATATAATAAAACTATATTATTATTATATGTAGTACTGATTTTCTATATAAAGAAAATTTAGATAAAGACTTTTGATACAAGAAAATATGGAAAAAAAGAAATATAGAAAAGAATCAATGTA
This sequence comes from Blastocystis sp. Blastoise, assembly GCA_039096225.1. Lineage (NCBI taxonomy): Eukaryota > Bigyra > Opalinata > Blastocystidae > Blastocystis > Blastocystis sp. Blastoise. The sequence continues at coordinate 2,249,599 of JBBPEB010000014.1, forward strand.
TATAGAATTTCTGTAGACAAGAAAATATATATATATAATTAAATTCTACCCTATATTTCATAATCATTAAAAGTAAAAATAATTTTGAAGAGATAGAACATTAGTATTTGTAAATAAAGAGTATATTTGATGAGTATTTATAAATGTAAATGATTTATTTCAAATCTAATTATAAATAGATACATAATATTTATTTGAAATAGTAAGTACATCTTCATCAAATAGAAGACCCTAAGAAGAATATCTACTTATATATCTACTTGTACCATTATGTAGATATTGAGTAGGAGGAATATTATATTTATTACTTAATATAAAGAGAAATTCTTTTGAAGAAGGTAATCTATCTAGATATATATATAATAAAGAATAAAATTATAGATATATAATATATATATATATACATTCAATGCTTTGTCAACTTTGATCTATATATCCTCCATATATATTAACATAATTATTATGACCTATATGTTTGATTATAGTTACTGTTTCTCCTTTATTATCACAATATCTATGGAATTCTTTTGTAGAATAATTAGGTTCATCTGTTCTATATATAAATAAAATTATAATACTAATAATAATAATAAACATAATAAACATAATAATAAACATAATAATAATAAATATATAAATACCATCATATTTAATACTGACTTTATCTTCAAATAGAGTATCATCTTTCTTTACCTTTATTTCTAGTTGTGAATAATTACTTTTATATATAGCTTCATTAGCTATATATTTATATAATTTAGGTAACTGATTGTTACGTCTTCTCTTATGGATACTTTGAATCATATCAAAAGAAAAATATAAATGATTTAGAGTAAAAAAAGAAACCTTAGGATACTCTTCCATTTCTGATTCTGTGTAATAATCATATGATTGAGGATTATTCTTTTCAATATCATCATTACAGAATAAACGAATATATTCCATTATATATTCATCACTATTTGGATTTATTAACTGATTAGTTTTCTTATAATATGTTGTTACTATATATATATATATATTTATTAATAATAATTATACTATATATATACCAGTTATTTTTAATTCTTTTAACAAAGGAAATATATCTTTAATATTAGAAAAATATATATATTCTAATGGAATAGTAGAGGCATAATCATCTATATATATTATTATTTTTAAAGAAACTATATTTATATATATACATTCAACATTAACTACAGTAATATTCATCATTTTAAAAAGAAGAGAATAATATAATAATTTTTCTTTCCATTGAGGGGTAAGTAATCCTATATATATATATATATATATATATATATATATATATATATATTATTCTTAATAAAAAATACTTATAGAATTACCATGTATAGTTAGTTTTGTAGTATCTGAACTAAATAACTCAAAAGGAGTACTTGGCTGATTACGTCCATCATAATCTCCATATATAATAAAATCATTCAATTTCAAATAATCATAAAATAATTCCTTAACATGTACTAATAAATTGTTCTTTTTCTCATCGTTCATCTTTACTGAATATTCATTAATTATATTATACATATCAAAATTGTCTTTCAAATATAAAGAAGAAATATCCATAGTCTCCTCCATTAAAAACGGAATTAATTTCTTCATAGGAGAAGAAGGCATATCTATATAATAACTTTCATCTTCATATTTTTCAGAGTTTTGAATGATATCAAGAAAGGGTAGTTGATGGTATTTCTCAATATAGTCTTTAGAAATCCATAATTGAGTCTCATCTTGAAATGTAAATAAGTTTAAAAGAATATAAATATGTTTTATTCTTATTCAAATACACTTATCATCAATTAGTAACAATTCAGCAGCTGACATTTTTTAATTGAGACTATAACAATTAGTTAATAACACTTAGAAATGCGTTTCGAAATAAGAAATAGATAAAATACTTTTAAAAAATTGTTGTACTCTATTAAAAATAGGATGAATACTTGTGAAGACGACAAAATTAAACTTTCAAAAAGAAACAAAAAAAAACACCATTGAGTGAATTCCCGGTTTTTTACCTACCTCTGACAAAACGTTCAAGTGATACAGGAATACTTTATGTATAGGGAATAAGAATCTTTTGTTGTAACTGAGTTTTTCTTCGATTGTGTGTTTGATATATAATGTTTAGCCATCAAGCTCAACTAGGTACTATCTTGAAAGAAATACAGGATCAAGATACAATAAAAGAATGTGTTAATGATGTCATTAGTCAGTTAGAATATGAGCAATACAATCGTTATTTGTATGTAAATACGATTCATATTTTATTTAGAATATATAGGCAAATGGTAGATGAAATAAATACCTTAAAGCATGAAAAGAGTGTTTTAGAGGATTCAAATTTACAATATCAGAATATTCATAAAGAAGAAGCGCAGGTAGGCTAATTGAAAAATATATTATTTTATTGTATTATGTATGATGTGTGTAGAGATGTTTTGCATTAAAAGAGTGTTTCGACAAAGAATTTACTAAATTACGTCAGCAATTAGAAGCTAAACAGAAGTAAGTTATTTTATATAGTATTTATTATGTTATGTTAGAAATATGGCAATGATTGACGAACTAGTTCGTCATGTATCCGTTTTGAATGATGCAATAAAAGAGAAAGACAAACAATTAGATGTATTTTCAAATATTGTACGTGAAAACGAATTTAAAATGGAAAAATTGTTTGTTAAATATGCAATGTATCTTTTTTTTTATATATATTTTTTTATATTTATATAAAATAATTATATATATTATATAAAGGTGTTTACGATGTCCTCCTCCTGATGATATATATATGGAATCAAATAAGCAGCAAATATTTTCATTAATATCCGATACAGTGTTTAGTAATATTTTGTCTTATTTATGTGTATAGATATATACTATTTATATATATATCTATGTGAATTAGATATCAGATATATGTCACATGCGGCTGTTAAATAAATCAATTAAAGCACGTGCGGATCATTATGTTCATATTACGGTCGATTCTGTATGTTTATATATATATTTTTTAATTATATATATATATATAGAAAAATGAAAATACAAATGAAATTGTGGGTATGATATCATTATTATTATTATTATTATTATTATTATATATATATAGTCTTTGATTCTGATGACGATAATATAGATGAAACTGTAGATATATATATATATATGTAATGTTTGTTTATATAGACAACAACAACAGACACAGATTATAATTGTTTAGTCAATCCATATCCAAGTTTATATACAGATGCAATTACCAATATGGCTAATCATATAACAACTGAAATGGAAAATAAGCAAGTATTACTTAATAAAGAAGAACTTGTATATATTATATTATATTATATTATATTATATTATATTATATTATATTATATTATATTATATATAGATTAGTTCCTTGAGTTGCGAGTTAGATGATAAATCAAATAGAATTATCGTATATATATATATATATATATATATATATATATATATATTATATATATAGGATTTGGAGAAGAAGATAGATTCATTATCTCGTTCTATTTCTAATTATGAAGAATGTATAGAGACAAATAAAGTAGTATTAACATATCTTCATACGCAACAAAATAAAACAGAGTATATATATTATATTATATTATATTATATTATATTATATTATATTATATATAGAGCAGATCGAAATCGTTTAGCCGCTTTAAATGATCAAAAAGATGTTATTATTCAAGTATATATATATAATATATAATATATTTTTATTACTTTATATATATAGGATTTAAAAAGACAAATAGATCAATTGAAGAAAAATAAAAAGTAACGCATGTTGAATAATATTATATTAAATATCTTTCTATCTTAAATTATCTCTTATTTCTTTATGTTATTTGTTAAATTAAAATTTAAACAATATATATATATATATAAAGTATTAAGAACACTATGTAAATACTAAATATTTTGAAAAGAATAAAAATGAACACATCTTTACAATTCTGAGAGATATAAATTTGAATCTATTCATATAAGAATCTGTATTAGTTGAATACTTCTTGGATTGTTTAGAATATAAAATAAATGGATATGAATAACAGATTAAAGAAATGGAATCACACGTTTCAAAATTATATCATCTACAGTTGTCATTTAAACTTCTAATACATAGACTATACAACTAATATTGAATAGCACGCAATAAAATACACAAAAATAAAAAAGAATTCATAAATGAAAATTATCTGACTGTTCTTTGAAAAACCAGAAAATTCCATGGGAATTTTAAAAGTCTTTTTTCTGGTCTTTTTAATTATTTTTTATTATTCTTGTGATATACAGTAAGAAAGATTCTGATTTGATCAAAATCTCATACATCTCAAAGGATTATTATAAAGAATGGCTAAGAAAATTAATAAAAAAACAGATAAGAAAGTCTCAGACGACGTTCCAAAAAAGGTGACAAAGAAGACCCAAAAGAAAGAAAAGAAAATTCCTGTAGTTGAAACGAAGCCAATTGAAAAAGTCTTAGAACAACAAGAAGAACAACCAGAATCTGAAGAACAAAAGATTTCAGTTGAAACAAAATCAATGGAAATTGAAGATAGTGAAGATGAACCCATTGAAGAAGCATCTATTTCTGTTCCAAGTGTTTCAGTTCAACCAAATAATAGAATTACTATTGATGGGCCAAAGAAATCCAATAAGATTGTTTTTGATGATAATGATGATACTTTTGAAAATACTGAAATTAATTATGGTATAGATGAAATGATCAATGAGAAGCCAAAAGAAGAATTAAAAGTAGAACCTTCAAAAGTACCTGAAGATGAGTTTTTATCATTTTTAGCTGATGAAAGTGATGAAGCTCCTGAAGAAATGAATTTATCCAAGGCCAAAGAAGAACAAGAAAAACAAAATCAAATTCAAAAAAATATTCTTGAAGAAGAAGAGTATGTTTTTATTATGTTTTTATTATGTTTTTTTATATTTTTTTATGTTTTTATTATGTTTTTTTATTTTATTATTTTGATAAAAATAATATACTGCCTTTTTTATAGGAATAAAAAGAAGGCTAAAAAACAGAGTTTACAAGAGAAAAAGAATAAAAAAGAATTATCGCAAAATGTATTAGATATTCTTTCACAAAATAGGTATATTTATTATTATTATTATTATTATTATTATTATTATTATTATTATTATTATTATTATTATTATTATTATTATTATTATTATTATTATTATTATTATTATTATTATTAATATAGTGGTTTACTTGAAGGTCAATCAAAAAATTCCAAAAAGAAGAATAATCTTGATTATTTCATGGAAGAAGAAGAAGAAGAAGAACCTGAAGGAACACGAATTCGAATTGAAAAAGGAACAGATATACATGTAAAAAAGTATATATTATAATATTATTATTTTAAACTTTCAAATATCTATATATATTATATATATTATATATATAGGAATCATTTTGATTTAGTAAAATTATCGGATATTACAGAACGTGTTGTAAGTGAAGGAATTCCCGCGAATGTACAACAATTCTTAACGGAACATTTCTATGGTAGTAATATACAACGTATGGCTGCTGGAAAATATATGAAAGAAAAGAAATCAAGAAAAGATAAAACCAAAAATATAAAGAAAAATTAAATTATTTATTAAAATATAACTTTTCTATTATATATATATATTATTTATTAATTTCTTTTTCTACATAATATAACATTTGTTTGTTTATTTTTTTTTTATTATTCTATATTCTATATATATATTTTATTTTGTTCTTTTTCATCTTTTTATGTGTGTTAGTCGTGTACTAATTTTGTTACTAGTTCTTTTTATTTATTTGCTAGTTTTATACAATTCTTTTTAAGTATTAATATGACAATAAATTAATATAACAAAACAAAAATAATGAATTGTCTAAATTTAAATGTAATTAAATAAAAAATATGTAATAACATGTGTTTAATCATGAAAGACTTAATACTAAAATGAGAAGATAAATAAGTATGTTATAATAATGCTGAAGTATAAATGTAAACACATTAAAAGAGAAGATATGAAAGAAAAGAATAATAATAAATTAAAATTATAAATAAAAGATATAAAATAAAGAATTGAATATAGATATATAATATATTAGTCAATATAGTAACCTATCTTAAGCACAATTATATGTTTTCACACTGACCTTTGTAATACTAGTTTTATCAGTAAATATAGTATCCATTTCATCTTTTAATAAGTCTTCAAATTCACTAATAAAAGTAGTACTAAGAATAGTTTGGACATTAGAACAAACATAATTGAGTGCTGATAAATAAGTTTCTTGTTTATCTTTTTGAACAGTAAAACGAATAGATACACTACTACTATCAATATCAAGAGCATTAGGTTTAATACCAAAAAATTCAAAATCTAATAAAGAAGCATGAACAGAAGAGATTACAGCTGAATACATATTAAGAATAACTTCAGAATTAATAAATTGAGAATTAACTTTATTGAAAACCATTTCAATATCAATATATGCTTCGTTTTCATTACCAAATCCAGAAATAGATTTACAATTAGAATAATCAATAGCACTCCAATCAGATTCACCTTCAATAGCAGTACATTTTGTAATAGCATTACCAACTTGATTCTCAGGACAAGGTAAATAAAGAATAGTACCAAAATCATAAGTAGTAACTTGATCATCTTCTATTCTCTTACATCCTTCTTCACTATCATAAGCAGTAACAGAAGTAATTATAAGAGATACAGCAGGGTGGAAAACTGTAGGTAAATTCTCCTTTAAATCCTTAAGAATACTAGAAGCAATAGAATCTTGTTGAGAAGAATCAGATTGTTCAGAAGAAAGATAATAATTAGTATATGATGGAAGAGTAGCAATACGAACAAAAACATCAGTGATAGGTTCAGAATTAGGAAGACCATTAGCATCTACATTTTTAGCTTGAGCAAAAGCAATATCAATATTACTTACAGTAAAAGGGAAAACTTTAATTAAAGTAAATATTAAATTGTTCTTAGCAGCATAAGAAATATGACCAGGAAGTAATCCCTTAAAAGTTAAAACCATATCAACAGCAGAAGTACCAACAGGTATACCTGTAGCATCAAAAGTATTTGAATAGCAATAAGTATTGCTAACAATAGAATAAGAGCCATCCTTTATAACACATTTTTGTTCACTAGCACCACTACCTTCACTACAGGAATCGACCTTAGAATATAATGGTAAAAGTGAGCCACAGCCATCAGCAAATGATACACATTTACCATCTACAGAATATAAATTAGAACCACATTCTACACATGCACCACTTTCGATATAACCATTACACCATTGTAAACAGTTATCACCATAGTAACCAGGGAAGCAAGTAGCAGCAGCAAGAGCAGCAAATAGTAAAGTATAAAAGAATTTCATCACTGTAAAAAATAAGTCAATGAGAAAAATAAATAAATAAAATATAATCTGATTTTCAAACCATTTCTATTAGATCCATTTTCCATATGTCCACGTTGAAAAACAACATTGAAGACACATATTCCAACGTGAGAAATATAATGAAGAATTTTGTATAAAAAGCACTGCAGAATCTATTTCTTTCAAATTTTCAACAAAAAGACGTTGTCATTCTTTTGTGTTTTCTAGACTATCTCCTCTGGTTAGTGTTTTTGAACTTTACGAATAATAAATATTCATTTTATTACATTTTTGGACATAAAATCGCTATAAAATAGGCTATTTGGTTCATTAATAGAATAATTGATAGCAATAAAATATTAATTTATTAAATAAGAGCATGACAATAGAAATATGAAAGGATAAAGAAAATAATAGTGGTAAGTTGTTGTGGAAAGTCGGGTTTTAAGGAATAGAAGTCAAGAACATCAAAACATCATATTATTACATAAATACTAGTATAAAGCTTATGAGTAAGATGCTGATGTTTTTTAATGCTATTAGAAACTTAATAATGAAAGCAAATTTAAAAAGAGTTGAAAACATTGAGAGAAGAGCATGGTATAGATCCTGTTCTTTGTGTGTTGTTGTGTAGTTTTTTTTGCTAAAAAACTAGTTGCTAATAAGTGACTCTTGTGAATATGAAATGCATTTTAGTATACTATTTTCATATAAGAGAGACTTAATGACATACTTACAATGCTGATAAATAGAAATTCAACAAAGTATTCTATATTTAATGACAATGATACTATTTAAATTATCATAATGTATGAAATCATATTCTTTTGATATCCGTATTTGTGGCGATCATCATCCTCATATTCTTTTACAAGACAGTGGTCCTCTGTTCAGAGATTGTAATCAATTGATAACATTTTTTTGTGTTTATAACATCTCCAAATAGCAGTATTCATATATAAATCGTTCGACGCGACTAGAAGAACGACAATACATAAATAATTTGATGAAAGAATAGTAAAAAAAATTTAAAATGGAAAAATAGAAAATATTTAAAAATTCTATTATATTTTTACTTTCTTTTGTGCTTAACAACTATTTTTTTTGAAAAATATTAAAAAAATGACTTTTATGTTTAATATAACAATTCTAAGGCTGGTGTGTCATTTATTAACGATAATTCTAACTTTGATTGTTGGATGATAACAATCTATTGTTTCAATTATGTTCTTGGCTTGGTATAATTGTTCTAAGAATGCATCGGAAATATTATTAGCATATGTACCAAATAAAATTTGCTCTTTGCAATGAAAAATACATTTTATTTCTTAGTTTCTATGATAAACTAATAGTAAAATAAAGATTACAGAAGATAGTTTTGATCAAAATATACAATTCAACTAAAAACTATAGTGTTTGAAGATGATTGTGGTTGTTTTTAAAAGCAAATATGCATTTCTTGATTTGAAAATCATGCATATATGTATAAATAGGCATAAGTATAAAGTATTTTGAAAAAATATAATGTATCTCGACATAATAAAAAAAAGCAAATTGAAATGATATGGATAATTCGGAAAGAAACAAAGAACAAGTAGTAAACCATATAGGTAATAATATATATAACAATAAAAATTATAGAATGACATTATAATAAAATATTTATAAAAGTATAGAGTAAAATGTAGATAAAAAACAATTAATATATATAAAAATAATAGTAAAAGAAAGATAAAATATAAGTTATTATTATTTATCGTTTCCAGTGATTGTGTTACCATTTATTTCTTGAGGATGAGTATTATTCGAATTATTATTGGTATTATTATTGGTTTTTTCTGTTTCAGTTGGAATCTTAATAATGGGTGTATTTATATGAAGGAATGTATTTAGCGAATACAATTCATTAGATCTCATGACAGCGTTATGACCGCACGTGATACGCATGATATACATATTCTCTATATAATAATAATAATAATAATAATAATAATAATAATAATAATAATAATAATAATAATAATAATAATAATAATAATAATAATAATAATAATAATAATAATAATATATATATATACCTTTTAAGTATGTATTTGGTGATGATAAAACAATATCAAGAATATAAAGCTATATATATATTTATATATAGATATATAGGATAATAATAGTAATATATATATATATATATACATATTGATTAATAAATTTAATTCTTGAATCACCAGTTAAAAACTTTAAGAGATATCTTAATACTTCATAATATTCTAAACGATAATCGTTCTTTTTAACTCTCAACATAGATTTACCTCTAAAGATCTATATATATATATATATATAATTTAATGAAAGTAGATAAATATAAGTAAAAATATATATAATATAAATATAACTATTTAATGAAAAATCGATAAAAAACAATAATTCGAGAATATAGTGCATATATATATACAATAGCGTTATTAATATATTGGTATATATTCATTGACTTTAATATATAACAATCTATCAGTTGTTCACCATGAATTGAAAGACGTAATAATAAACTTATATACTATATATATATATATTATATAGAAGATAAATAGATCTATATATAAGTATGAATAATAACAATAAAATAATAATAATAATAATATATACATCATTAAGAGATAAGGGTATATATAAATCATGTGTACATTTCGTATCTCTATATATAGACTTCATTCGTTCTATAGAAATACTCATATTCGCTTCTTTACAAACATCTTCAACTAAACGATAAAATAACCACGAATTTTGAAGCAATTGATCCTCACAGAATTCTATCGAATGTTCCGTAGTAATACTATTTATTTTCATTAAATCATTCGATTCATAACTTTCTGTCTCTTTATTTATATCTATATATTTATACTTCAAAGCAGTATTTTCATTCTTTATTTTTCTTCCCATATAAATAGACTCTATTTGTGTATATACAGTATTCTTTATGCATATTGGATATTCTACCATCTCATCTAATAAATCATATACATATAATGTATTATTCATAGAAGGAGTAATAACTGCGGGAATCGGAGGCGTGAAGAAGATGTGATATAATCCATAAATCCAATTATCTATATATATGTATATATTATTATTATATATAATTATATATATATACTTGTCATCGATCTAACCATATTATTAAAATCATCAAATGTACGGTCAACAACAAAAGATGTACTTTTATCTATATATATATATAATGTATAACAATAAAAGTAAATATAAAAATAAATAAGAGAAAAAAATTATATTTATATATACTACTAGTTTCTAGAGCTTTCATAGCTAATAATAATGTATATCCGCCAATAGAAATACCGTGATATATATTAATATATACATGATATAAAGAAGGTAAATAAGTAGATAAATAGATTAAATCACTATAGAATAATAATAATAATAATATATATATATATATATATATATATATATATATATATATACTGCATATTATCATTATGAGATGGAGTTCCATTACTGCCTCCATAACCGCGGTAATTATATACATAAATAACATATCCTTTTTCAATATAGAAATCGACCATGCTATAATAATCACTATCATACTCATATATACCTAAAGAGAATATATAAGTATATGAATAATAGAAGATATATATAAGTTTATTAGAATATATATATATATATATATATATACAGGCGTTAGGAGGGATAAAGAGGACACCCTGTTTGTCACGGAGGGAACTGGCTTCTTTTTGATCATTCAACATTTGTGTTTCAATATCAATTGTGTTTCTCTCTGAAGGATCTCGAGTTCCCCAAATCATAGCACAATCTAATGACACATTCTGCGTCACAGGAGCACTAATATGAACTCCTTTATATTTCTCAAACTATATATAAATATATATAGAATATGCATATATATGTATATATATACGAAATGAGCTCGAACCATGTCAATTGAAGAGAATAAGTCATCTTCTATAATAATAATAATAATAATAATAATAATAATAATAATAATAATAATAATATACGTATATATTTGGAGGGAAAGAATAATACTTTAAATAATCTCCAATTATTTCCGTTAAAATAATAATTATCATTAGAGATATTATTGGCTATTTCAGAAATATCGTTAAATGGAACATAACAATGAAGAGAAAACTATAATAATAATAATAATTTAATTAATAATAATAATAATAATAACATACATAAGTTTCTAATTCAGAAATATCATTTCTTAACTCTATAGCATCTTCTATATATATAATAATAATAAGAATAATTATAAACATAATAATATACTTTCAACAACAGTTTTATTGATATATTTCGTACAATTTGTTAATATATTTTGAATTAATTTCAAAATATTTTTTTTGGAGGAATCTAAAGATCAAATTATTATTATATATATATATATATAAATTTACTCTTATATTTAGAAAACATAATTCTGTTTATCCATATATAAATATTCATTCCTTCTTGAATAAATTTAATTCCTTGACTGTTATGAATTGGAAATGATTCTATTCCTTGACGAATCTATAGTTATTTAAAAAATAAAAAAAAATAATTAAAAATCAATACATAAAAAGAATATATTATAAATAAATATTATAAATACATGAATATTTGCTTGCCTGATATTATTGAGAATTCGACTTGAAAAATTACATAATAAAGAACGTTGAAACTAAATGAATTACATAAAATAGTGAATAAAAACATTACAGCCGTAATAGAGGAAGGAAATGTAATTGCACGAACAATGAATTTAAGCATAAAATAAAAACCTGTTCCTAAAACAACTACTGTACCAGGAATAGTAAAGACTCTTGCCATTATTTTAAATAAATAACTAAAATAAAGATTATTAACTATTAGAATTTCATAGACAACAAACTTACACAGCAAGCAAGTATAAAATGGATAATCTGATGAACACAAAAAAAGTCTTCTTGGGTTCTTGAGTAATAGACATATAAGGTTCAGGTAAACGATCAGCAATACTAGTTGAAGGCGAGATTCGTCTTACTATAGACAACAAGAATCTATTGTTCATAAACAAATATAAATAAAAATAGCTTAATCTATAAAGATTAATAACCTTTATCGATATCTATAACAAAATTTTTTTTTAATTTTTTCTTTTATCAAATTCTTTTTCAGCATATAGAAAAATTTTTCAGTCTTAGACTAATTGTGAATAAATTATTCAAGTTGTTAAATCTATTGAAATTTGTTCAACATATATTTAAATATCTATCTAGAGTAAGTAGGAAGTAGAAATAAGTAGTAAATCTAAAGTATAAATATTGAATCAAGTTGAAACAAAACAAAAAATGTTTGAAACAACATTCAACTTAATAGAGACGACTTAAGGAAAGTCTTCCTAATAGGAATATCTGTTTCTTTAATTTAATTGAATTTGATCGTGTGATTCTTGTGCAACTTAAGAATAAAAATGGCTTTTAAAATTGTAATTCAGAGTACAATGAACACAACAGTATGCTTATTGAGAATAGTATTGAGAATATTGAAAATCAATCACTGATAAGAAGCAAGAATATTCGTATCCAATTCATTGAAAGAGATGAATATATATATATACTCAAAAATATAGACATTCAAGTTGCTTGATGAAGTATAAAAACGTTAAAAGCAAAATAATAATTTTAAGAAATTATTCAGCTCAAATTCTGTTAGGCGAACTGTATGTTTCATTATTTATGATTCAAAGTTTATAATAAATTTATTGATGTTATAATTAAGATATTTAAGAAGATGAAGTATATTGTCGATGTATCCTTTATAATCAATTCGAAATATTTTTTGTGTATTATTTAGATTCAAAATGCGATTGAGGATGTGTCTGTGGACTCTTTAGGTGGTAAAGGATGTTCATTAGTGAAATTGTCAAGAGGAGGATTTCCTGTTCCAGAAGGATTTATAATCACAACTCAAGGATACAATGTATTTGCGGATTCTATTTCTTTGAAGGAGAAATATTCTGATATTTCTGAGCGAGATACATTCACTTTAGAAGATGCTGAGATGATAAGTGATGAGATCTATGAAATATTTTCTAAAAGTGTTTTTCCTGAAGAATATAAAGAAGACTTGTTATTTTATATAGAGAAAATGAAGAATAATTCGTTATTTGATATTAATTTATTAGCAATTCGTTCTTCTGCGACAACAGAAGATTTAGGTGATGCTTCTTTTGCTGGTATGCATGATACACTATTGAATGTGTCTATAAATAAAGAAGATATTGAGAAAGCTGTCCTACAATGTTGGTCTTCTTTATATACTCCTCGAGCTATTTTATATCGATATGAAAAGAGATTTCCTATAATAGATACATCAATAGCAGTCGTAGTTCAGAGAATGGTTCCTTCTGAGAAATCCGGAGTTATCTTTTCAAGTGATCCTCAAACGAGTTCTCGAGAACATATTTCTTTAGATGGAGTAATAGGATTAGGAGAAGCGTTAGTAAGTGGAATGGTAAGTACAGATCATTGGTCTATTCGTAAACACTATCCTGTTTCTTATAAGAAGACAGAATTAAGAATAGTTGAACGAACTATTAATCATCAATTATTTGCTTTATATACAAAGAAAGAAGGAGGTACTGAAAAGAAAGAATTAAAAGAAGAAGAAGGAAAGAAAGCTTGTTTTAATGATAATGAAGTAGGTTGAATTTATTTATTATGTTTTTTATTTTATATTATTATCTTTTTATTTAATAATGTCATTAATTATTATTATTTTATTTATTTATTATTTTATAATAATAAAATTATCTTTAAATAGATTTATACAATAAGTCAATATGCTGTAGATATAGAGAACTATTATAAGAAACCAATGGATATGGAATTTTGTGTGTATAAAGATCATTTTTATATAGTTCAAGCAAGACCTATTACTACTTTAATTGAATTACCTGAAGGTATATATATATATTCTCTTTTATTATATATATAAAATATATAAAATTATAATTATCTAATAAATTCTATATATATATATATAGATTTGGATCCATTAAGTCCTTCCTATAAGCCTGCTTTTCACTGTTATGTGAGTTATAATCATATACAAATGATTACAAATCCTATTGATTATATGACTTTCTCTATTAATAATCATTGTGAGAGAGATAGTGCCATGTATACTCGATATATAGCTGGATATATATATACAGATAGAGCTCCTATGTTTTGTGAGTATCTATGTAGATGGACTATTATTAATGCATATAAATATCATTTTGAAACCGAAGTAGGAAATGTAAGTTTCTTTAATGTTATATATATATATTTTTTATATTATTTTTTTCTATTTTTTTTATAAAAGTATTTTATTTATATTATATAATTATTACTAACTATTTGTTTATAAAATGCTTATTTCTTCCTTTTTTCTTATCTCTACATATATATAAAATATATTAATAATATATTAATAATATATATAATATATAATCTATATAGGCTATGGAAGAATGGTATAAAAGTGATTTTTATTACAATCGACATACTGTTCATTTCTTTCCTTTTCTTAAGGGCATGTGCTCGTTGGCTTTTCCTTTTCTATATACTGTTGCTTATTATTACTACTTATTCTATAATCCTGATACTATTATGAAAACTATTCAAAATAAATATGATAGCATGATCAATCTCTTCAATTCCTATATAGAAAAACAACAAAAAGATATAAATTCAATTTCTTTAAAAGAAATCTATGATATTCCTTATTATTCGACATATATTTATACTGAACTGGCTCCTTTTATGACGATTTCTGTGTTATGTCGTCAAAAGATTCACAATATCTTTATAAAGAATTCTATTGATTTACAATTAGAAGAGAAAATATATGGAGGAAGAAGAAGTAATTTGGCAGTTATTATGGATTCTTTAGTTTCGGAATTATACACTATTATACAGAAATGTGAAATTGAAAAACAAGGTTTTATTGATTCTTTAAAAGTATATATATATGTAAAAATATCTTTCTATTTTCTTAATGTAGATTTATTTTAATATATATATATATATTAAAAATACTATTTATAATACTATAATATATAGAGTTTATTTTATGAGAATACAAATGATGAAGATGAAATAGAATTAAAAAAATATATTTTTTCTTTGAAAGATAGTTCTATATCTGTTTATAAACAGTTTTATATAGTGTATACTAAATTTATGAATATGTTTGGAAGACGAGGACCTGGAGAAATATCTATTATTAACAAAAGATATATTGATCAACCGTCTATTCTTCTTAAAACAGTATTAAACGCTTCTTATGAGGGATTAGAACACAAATCACCTGATGCGTTAGAACAAGAATCCAATCAATTGGTCGATGACGTATATATAATGTTTTTAAATTTCATTAAATAAAAAATCATTTATATATATATATATTTTATTTCAGTAAAAAAATCATTTATATGTAATACTATTTTATTTCATTAAAAAGTAATCATATATATAATACTATTCTATTCTATTTCGTTTCTCTTTAGAATATATATATATATATATATATATATACAAAACTATTCTATTTCATTTCTTTTAAAATTATCAAATAATATATCTATAAACTTTATAGATTTGTGGTCAATTATCTCTTTCTGATGCTTCTACATTACGTTATTATTTAGAACCTGCGAGAATCACATATATATATCGAGAACATCCTAAATATTGTACTATTTCTCATTACTATTTATACAGACAGAAAATACTTCAAATAGGGAAACAAATGGTGGAAAAAAATATTATTTCGTCTATTTCAGATATTTTTCATTTGTCTATTGAAGAATTACTTGATATTGAAAATCATTCTCTTAATATTTTGTCTCTTCTTCCTATTCTATCTAAACGTAAATCTTTATATAATCATGCATTTACAAATCCTCCTCCTCGACTGATTATTTCTTCTTATTCAGCACTAATTAGTGTATCTGAAAAGACAAAAAGAGAATTATTAAATTTACCTGAAAATATCTTAAAAGGAATGCCTACATCAGCAGGTATAGTTGAAGGAAAAGCAGTAGTTGTTTTAGATCCAAAAGAAAGTCATTTACAAAAAGGTGATATATTAGTAGCTCCTGCTACTGATCCTGGTTGGACACCATTATTTGTACCTGCTTCTGCTGTTGTGATTGCTATAGGTGGTCCTCTTACTCATGGATCTATTGTAGCTAGAGAAATGGGTATTCCTTGTGTTGTTAATGTAAATAATTTAATGGAAAAAGTCAAAACTGGTATGAGAATTAGAGTTGATGGAAGTAAAGGAACTATTGAAATACTTGATGAGAATAAAAACTAAATTTGCTAGTTTTATTTTATTTAAAATCATTATTTGATCTTTATTATTTGCTGCTATTCATATATTAGATTAATCCATATTTTATTCATTGTATTCTTGTTTTATTTTTGTTAATGTTTTTTCATTTGTGTTATATTACTCTTTATTTATTTTGTTTCAATTAAATATAATCATAGAAGGATAGAATAGATATTTAGATTCTTATAAATAGGATACATAGACACTATTACATTTTCATTATATTCATATATTAACAAGTATTAAATAATTCTTACTGTACGAGTTAAAGATAACGTGTTAATGAAATCTATGTACAATATTGAACAAAAGAAAGCTTAATTGAACAAAATTAAAAAATAAAATCGAAATTGACATTGTTTGTATGTAAAAAAACTTTCTTGGGATGGAGTTTTTTGGTTTAAAAAATAATCCTCACATTTGTTTTGAAGGATATAGATTATATATCCTTTTGATCATATTTGAATTGTATTAAGGAATATGTGAAGACTCTACTAAGAATGAAAATAAATATATATTGTGTGAAATTAATTGTATATGACAATTTCAATGGCAAATAATTCAGAATCAAGTTCTGACTTATATGATACGGAATCAGGTATTTCATTTAATGATTTAATACTTTGATTATATAAAAAAATTAAAAAATAATTATCTTTTTAGATGAAGAGTCTGTGATAAAAATATCTTGTGAGAGTCAGGATGAAATTCAGATACAGCCTAGAACTGGTTTGGATAAGTTTCGAATAAATTATTCATCTGTGATCAAACCAGGAAAGCTTATTTTCTTTGTTCGTATGAATACATCATCAATCAATGCAACTAACTTTTATTTACGATTCTCATTGACTTTTGCTTTGTATCTAATATATTAGAATATAATTATGACTATCTCTATTTCTCTTTAGAATTTGTTTTTTCTTTTCATTGTTACGAAATCAATTATATATAAAGGATCCTTCTATTCTTGAAGAATTTAAGATGGACTCTCTTCATGTGTTCTTTATTCCATTAGATATAATATTATCCTTTTGCTTATTAACAAATACTGTTAAAGGAATAGATGCAATTCATCGATATTCACTGCTTCCTCTGTCATTGGTACTTATTCGTGTGTTTCGAATTTTCAAATTCTTACTCTTTATAACCACGGTTATTTTAATTCAATATCATCTCTCTACAAATAATCTCTATCTATATTATAATTATGATCTTATTCCATTCTATATATCTATTCTTGTTACTATTCCTGTACTTCTTTTTAGAATCAAAAGTGTATATATATATATGTAGATATATTTTTGTATATTATAAGTTGTTATCTATATATAGCATGTATATATATTACATTATATCTGTTTTTAATTATAATAATTTACAACATTATTATAATAAAAAAAATTATATATATATAGTTATATACTTTCTTAAAGAACCCAACGAATTCTTCAAATCAAGAATTATTATCAAAAATATATATATGGAAAGCTCAATATTTACGTTATCAAATGATTGGAGAATTATTTATTTTAGATACACTTTTAAAGCAAGTGGCATTTATACATATACAAATTAATCTTAATATGAATTCATTTAATAGTATATATGTTGAATATTGTAGTGTGTTATATTATATATCTTTATAATGATTATTATTTAATTGTATATATAGCTAAGATATTATTATTATTATTATTTTATATATCTTTATATGATTCTATTATAACAATTTATATAGATATATCCTTAAGTCATTGGTTATTATTATGTTCTCCTACTCTTCTTTTTGTACTTATATGTATATTTATAGCAATAATTTCACTCCCTCTTCTTCTTCCTTTTATACACACTGTATATATATATATATATATATATATTCATTAGTATACACTAAAAATGTTCTTTTTTTGCTAAATATAGTACAGATTATAATTATTTATATATATTATTTTATTTTGTTGGTAGTTTAGGTATATATATATATAGTCTATTGCTCATATCCCTGAGGTACATACTCTCCCTGAAGATACACTTAATAATAATAATAATAATAATAATAATAATAATAATAATAATAATAATAATAACAATAATAATAATAATAATAATAATAATAATAATAATAATAATAATAATAATTATAAAAATGGTAAAATAACCATGAAAATCAAAGCTTTAGACTGGATGTGTCGGTTTTTATTTATTCTTTTTGTTGTTAGTATTTCATTTATTTTATTTTCTTCCACTTGTGCTGTTTATTTCTTCTTCAATTCAAATCATGTATATATATCTATAATAATAAAAATACTATATATATATTTTTATAGAATATTGTGAATTCCATTTTACTATGGAATAGTATTCTATCGTTGGCTGTTACATTATTCTCTTTCTTATTCTTATTTGCGAAATACTATTTCCAATTGCACGTGGATCTTGGAACACTTAATTCTATAGCAGTAAGAGAATTATTATTCATGATATATATATATATATAGGAAGAAGAGGATTATAATAAAGGTCTTCAATCTATGTATAGAACATATCCATTATATATGATTCAAAAAGATATATATACTTATATTCCTCTATATCTTCAATTATCACGTATATATAGTCAATATATATATTATTAACTTTTTTTATTTACTACTTTTATATGTATAATATAGAATAATTTGGTTTTCTTTCTTTTTATATATATCTTTTTGTTTTTTATATATATAGAAAGAACTCTTGATACAAAACAAAAGAACAAAAAAGAACGTGAATTGTGTTCCATTTGTGACTCAGATGTCTCTGTATATATATAATATATATATAATTATTATTATAATAGTGATTATTATACTTTTTATTCTATAGGATACTGTTTTATTTCCATGTGGACATATATCCTTTCATGATATATATATATATATATATATATATATATATATTATTTCATATTATATTATTCTTAATATATATACCATGATATTTGTTTTAATTGCTCTTTGCTTACATATAAATATATGAATAAATTATGTCCATTTTGTAAATCAAAAGTCAAATTAATCATTCATTTAGATATAAATTACAATTATATAACAAATCAAGGTGATATTGTCTATAAAGTGATTAAAGAATAAATATATATATATATATATTTTAAATAACTATTTTTTATTCTTATAATTATATTGTATATATCTTATTAAAAAGAAAATAACAAACATTATGATTCATACTTCTATGTCTTTCTTCTTTTATGAATATATATGTATTTATTTGTGTTAAATTAGTATATATATAATATATGTGATAGTGCATAATAATCAGTTTATTCTAACAATTATTCTTATTAATCATTTTTAATAAAAACCTATAAAACAATCTCATATTTAATACATTAAAGGCCTTTATTTTAATAAAATATCGTTTTCCTTAAAATTTATCAAAAAATATCCTTAGAATATCTCAGTTTATAGATGAAAAACACTGACTAAATATGATATTATCCAAAATAATTTAACACACACATATAAAAAAATTAATATATGTATCTTTTTTTACAAAATTTTGCTGTTAAATAAAAATTGTTCTCTATTTGGATATTAAAACGAAAAAGTTGAACATATAAATTAGCTTACACAAAATAGATTCAACCAAAAAAATTTATTCTATTTCGTGTTGAAGGATAAAAAAATATGATTTCTTCTTCTTATTGCCATATACTTTCTTCAAAAAAATGCAAACACTATTAATATTGTATTATCAATATAAAAAAAGGTATATAGAGTGATGAATATTCTGAAAGGTAATGAATGTTAAGCCATGATTCTATGTTCCAAATATTCACTAGTAGAATCATATTGTAGTATTATGTGCAGTATAACACGAGCAATAGTGAAGAATGATTATCTTTTGATATAGCAGAATGTATATGCAAAAAATCATATGAGAAAAAACTCATATGACACCCAAATGAGTTTTTTATTTAACGTTTTTATTTACACGAGTCATAATTTTTTAACATTCATTTGCTCTCTCCTTATGAAAGTGTATTATCATATTTTAATGAAGGACTTAAAAGAGCTTT
Source organism: Blastocystis sp. Blastoise (assembly GCA_039096225.1). Classification (NCBI taxonomy): domain Eukaryota; class Bigyra; order Opalinata; family Blastocystidae; genus Blastocystis; species Blastocystis sp. Blastoise. Next base: position 2,270,526 of record JBBPEB010000014.1, read on the forward strand.
TCTACACTCATATTGAACCAATTAAAGACTTTTTTGAGTTTTTTCTTCAAGAAATCTTTCTGAAACAGTTTCTAAGCTTTTCACTTCTCATTTAATCAACTATATAACATCATGAATGATTTAAATGAAGAATATTTGGTCTTTAAAAATTATTTCTTTAACTAAAAAACTGCTATACTGCTATAGAATAGCTGAAAAGCTATATATACTGTCACATATATTCTGTAAATCCTAGGAAGAATGTCAAATAGTGGATTACTTACTGTTGATGATTATTTTACTAGTTGATTGACTTTAATATAACTAGAATCACCAAGAAAAGAAGAAAAAATACATATAAAAACATACAATTCCTTCTTAATTTATATTTATTTTGTTTGCTTGACAGAAAAAGCAAATGAAATAGTTTCTATAGAAAAATTTTATATAAAAAAAACATTTTCTTTGATTCCTCGATGAAAAGGTTTTTCACGGGAATAATTAGGGTACATGACATTACATTTAAATTTTATATTAGAAAGGGTTGTTTTGTGTTCTTGTTTGAAGCCTAAAGGTTTACATTTTGTTATGAAGCCATACTAATATATTGTTCAAATGTATTGTATACAAATAGTCTTTTTTTATTTTAAATCAAGAGTTTCTTTTACTTAAGATGATGTCATTGTTGTTAGTCGTCATGCTCTTATTAAAGACATATGCAGTATTGGACTTGAGTTTTTATAAGAGCCATTTAATTATTTGAAATGATTATTACATCATTTTTCATATTTCTGATTCAAGTCTTTTTTTAATCTCATTTGTATGTATGCTTTAGAATACATAAATTGAATACATTTTGAAATGCAAAATGTAGTTTAACACTTGGCTATTTATTTGCTTAGAAAAGTAGCAACAAATGTATATATATAACTATTTTTAGTAAATGAATGAAAATATTTTGATTTATTGTATTTAGTAAGAGAAACTTGATTTATAAGTCATATAAAACATTCTTGTCAGTATATAGTATAGAATAATAAACAGAAATAACATTAGGAGCGTAATGTAAGTAATTCAAAATCCAACTATAATATGAGGAAAAATAGGAGTAATATATATTATTTTTTTGGGCATATGTTTGTTTATAATGGTGGAATTCTGTTAGAAATAGGGCTTTATTTCGATATATGTCCCCTTTAAATTATAGCCATTCGTTAATTTCTCTGCTGATTCTTAGATAAGGGCTGGCTCCTCTGAAGCAGACGTTTTAAAATCTATAAGAATTTTCTATTTTATTCTCTTTTTTTCTACATAAATCTTTTATTTTAGTATTAAAGATTATTTCTACATCTTTTATTAATAACAATAAGACTAGGATAATATGAAGGACTTATTAGCATTATTACTGCTGTTGTTTGTAACAATTGGTAAATAGATAATTCTATTCCATTATTATCTTATTATATATTATTACTTATTTCTAGTTCAATCTGAAGCAAAGAAAGAGCTGAATCTACATTGGAAGTATACGGATGTACCTCAAGAGAATAGTAATTGGCTGTATTACAATTATGATGACTCATCATGGATTGATGGAAAGGCCTCGACCCCTTTGACAACTACTCGTTATTATCGTTTAATTACTGACTCTGTTCCTGCTGATACGAAAACTATGGTAGCTACTTTTTCTTATAAATTTGGATTAATATTCCACCTAGGCCAGAAGAATACAGCATTTTTTAATATTCAGTCGTATGTAGTTAATATAATTATTATTTAATATACAATCTAATGGTTGTCTATATAGTTCTGACATAACTCCAAGTATATCAGCTAGTACATCTAGTGTTGAAGTTGCTAATGATGAGTATATATCTTATAGTATTTTATAATATTCTTTTTATATAGAGTATATTTCAATTATGATTATTATATTGGTGATGGTTCTAAAGCTATATTTGGTATTGAAGTTCATTTACCCAGTGAAACTGTTACTTCTTTAGAAGATATCTTATCTTGCCAAATTGTTGCTAGAATATTTACTGATAATGGTATATATATTTGTTTATTTTTATATATGTTTATTTTATATATATATGTTTATATATTTTTTGATATATATATATTGTTTTTAATGAAAAATTGTTATTCTATCTAGTATAAATATGAATAAAATTATTATATATATAGCTGATTATAGTATTAATACTGAAACAGTTACTTGTGATCAGTTAGGTCTTGTAGATACAGGTGATTCATATTGTAGTGACCATAAGACACCTCAAGGCGTATGTCTTGATGCTAGTATTGCAAAATTAGATTATACTACTGTACAACCTTCTACTCATCAGTATCTAGTTTATAATAATATTAATAATAATAATAATAATAATAATAATAATAATAATAATAATATTAATATTAATAAAAATATTAATAATAATAATTATATATATATATATATATAGAGCTGAATATTTTGATAAAATGATATTACATATATCTTCTCTTCGTGTAAATTTATTATCTTATCATACTGTTGATGTTTCTAATGATGGTGTGGAATGGACAAATATTATGTGGTTTGCTGGCCTTTTAACTTTAGATGTTGTTCAATTTCCCTATAATTTAGATACAAAAGGAAAACCATGGAGATATCTTAGATATGGTACTGGTATGCTTTTTTTATTTTTATTATCATTTATTTATATATAATGTTTCTTAATAAATTTTATTATTTTCATAATCAAAAAAAAAAAAAACAAAAAAAAAATTATTATTAAAAAAAATTATAATCTCTTATTTCTCTAGGAAAAGTACTAGATCTTGATTTAGGTATAGCTACAACTTGCATAGATAGTATTGAATTAGTTCTTAAAGCTCCATCTGTAACACAAACTTCACCTGAGTATACTAATTTACTTCAAAATGCTTATATTAATGAAAATAATGTATTTGAACGTACATCTACTAAAAAAGGTACCTTCACTATATATCCTGAAACTGAATGGAGTAGTTTTAATACAAAAACTGGTTCTTTAACAATTAATTCTGCTGTTCCTGTTTTAGAAACATATGCTGTATGTACTACTGATATGAATGGATGTACTCTTTTAACTAGTAATATATTAATTAATTATTGTCCTTCTGAAGATGTTTGGAGTGAAACATTTATGAATACTATTGATACTAAAGATTGCGCTAAATATTATTCAGGTAAACGTACACGTTTATGTAAAGAATTTGATATGATTGTTACTTGGGATTCTCCTGATGAAACAAATTGTATTCGAAATTCTATTACAGTTGCTTATCCTGAAGGAATACATAATGGTGTTACTTATTATCCTATCATTCCTATTCAACCAAATTATGATGGTCCTGAAGTAACTTTTTCTGGTAATTTACCTAATGGTCTTATTCTTAATGCACATACTGGTGATATTACAGGTACTCCTACTGTTGCTACTGACGGTACTCAAGAATTTGAAATTACTGTAACTCCTTCAGTTGGTGATGCTATTATAATTAAAGTATCTATTAATATATCACATAGTCAATGTAATGAAGATATAATTTATGGATTCCCTTCAACTAATTATGGATCATCTGCTTTTATAGCTTGTACTGCTGGTCAAATTGGTAATGGAATAAGTAGATATTGTGGTACTGATGGTTATTGGGGAACTATTCAAGGTTCATGTACTCCTTGTAATCAAGGTACTTATAATAATAATGGTGTATGTACTGAATGTACTGGTGAATTAACAGGTAATGAACAAGATGGATATTCTGCATGTAAGAGTTGTGTAGCTACTGAAGTGGTGAATAACAAATGTGAAGCTTTTACAACTACTAACTGTAACACAGAAACATATGGAGGCTATGTATGGTATTCTGTCTATCGTAACAATTACAGTTATAATCCTTGTCCTAAGTATTACTCAGGTAATATAAAACGTTTTTGTGAAAAGAGCAGTATTTATGGAGTATGGAGAAATGAAATAGATAGATCCGAATGTATCTTAATGAAACCTGCTTTGTTATATTCTCCTAGTATGTTTACATTTAAAACATATGAAACTATTCATACTATTGTTCCTGATCTTTTTGGAGATTTAATAACATTGTCCATTGTTCCTTCACTTCCTTCTGGATTAAATTTTGATACTACTACAGGTATTATCTCAGGAACTCCAGTTTATGATTCCAATAATAGTGGTGAACCTGTTTCTTATACTGTTTCTATAACGAATACTAATAGTACTAGTACTCAAACAATATCTATAAGAATTGTAGATCAAATGTGTGTAACAAATAATGAATGGGTTTCAACTCCTTATGGTTCTTCTGTGGTTCATTTTTGTGAAGATCCTCTTGTTGGTCATATAACAAGAGAATGTTCAACAACAGGTTCTTGGAATGATGCTATTTCAGATTGTACTCCTTGTCTTGGAAATACTTATAAGAATGATAATGTATGTAAAGAATGTATAAATGGTATACTAATTGGTGATGCAACTCTTGGATATACAGGATGTAGTCTTTGCTCACAAAATGAAGTTGTTTATAATAAACAATGTAAATCTACATTAGTATGTTATGCTGAATTATATGATGATATTGATTGGCCAGAAACTGCTATCACTGAATCTGTTTCTCTTCCTTGTGGTCGTGGATATCAAGGTACTTCTACACGTGTATGCTTAAAAGATATAACAACAGGTGCTGCTTATTGGGGACAACCTGAAGGATGTATACCTAGTTCTCCAGTTATTATTTTACCTGAATCTCTTGGTCCTTTCAATACATATGTACCTATTACTCCTATTGTTCCTGAAATCTATGGACAAGTAGAATCCTTTGAAATAAAAAATCTTCCTGATGGTCTTAAATATGATTCTTCTACTGGTATTATTTCTGGTATTCCTACGACTGCTACAGATGGTCAAGTTATAATCACTATTACTGTTAATAAAGGTACTGATAATGAATCTACTATTTCTAGACCAATTACTATAGTAAATAGTCAATGTGCGTCTGAGACTTATAATTCCATTATATGGCCTCAAACTAATTATAATGAAAGTGCTTTGGCTAATTGTCCTGCTAATCATGCTGGGTATATTTCTAGAAAATGTTTAACTGATGGTAATTGGGGTACTGTTATTGATGGATGTTATTTATGTACAGAGAATACTTTCTTAGATAATCATGAATGTAAAGTATGTGAAAATGGTGTTATTACTGGTAGTGATGAAACAGGTAATATAGCTTGTACTCCTTGTAATGATAATGAAGTTAGTATTAATAATATATGTGTACCTGCTGTATATTGTAATGCAGAAGATGGTTTTGAGACTACAAAAGAAGGTCTTACTGCTGAAAAAGCATGTAGTGATACTTCTATATATGAAGGAAGTATTATTCGTGAATGTATTCGTGATACAAATAATAATGCTATTTGGAAAGAAGTTATTGACCAATGCAAACTTAGAAAACCTACTGCTATATACGATCCAAATACTTATATTCTTCATATTTATAATCAGATTACTCCTATTGTTCCTATAACAACTGGAAAAATCAAAACTATTTTTGTATATCCTTCTCTTCCTTCAGGTTTAACAATTGATGATAAAACTGGTATAATTAGTGGTACACCTACTGTTGGTCAAAAAACAAAACTTCATGATATTTACTTAGTTAATGAAGATACGTATAGTATGTCATCAATTACCTTGACTGTTTTATCTGATTATTGTCCTCCTATTACAGAAAATGGATATGAATGGCCTGCAACTTCTCAAGGTTCAGTTGTTACAAAAACTTGTTATTCAGGAGATAATGGTGATAATGATGTTACTCGTGAATGTATTCTTGTTGATAATATATCTAAATGGAATCCTATTAATATGGGTAATTGTAATGATGACAGACCATTTATTTTTTATGAAGATAATCATAAACAATTGATTCAATTACATACAATTAGTTCTATTGAACCTACTATTACAAATATTAATGAAAATCAAATTGAAATATCAGTGAATCCTTCTTTACCTACTGGTTTACAAATAGATTCTATAACAGGTGTAATTACAGGTACTCCAGAGAGTATTATTTCCAATCAAGAATACATGATTACTATTAAGAATAAAGACACATCACTTTCTAGTAATACACTTTTATTTATTACTGTTTTACCTAATAAATGTGAAGAGATTACTATAGATGGATATACATGGCCTGCTACAAATATAGATGAAATTGCTACTCTTGCTTGTTTTAGTGATAATAGTATTTCAATTACTCGTCAATGTATAAAATCTGGTAATGTTGCTACTTGGGATACTATTAATGCTAATGGATGTGTAGAAAATAGACCAACTATAAAATATGATAATACTGAAGGTAGTTGTGATATCTATCAAAATGTTGATTCTCTTTTAGGTACTCCATCTATTAATAATGTTTCAGGAGGTGATTATACTATTTCAATTTATCCAGAACTTCCTCAAGGACTTATTATTGATCCTGTTACAGGAATTATTTCAGGTACTCCTACTAAAGTTGTTACTAACAAGAATTATATTATAACAATAACAATGAATGATAATGTTTCAATGACAACCTCAACTACTATTACTATTACTGTTCAATCTACCTATTGTCCTGAAGAAATTGTTGATGGATATACTTGGCCTATAACAAAAGGAAATAGTAATCCAGTGAAAGAAAAATGTCCTTATTCTAATGAAATAAATGTTGAACGCCAATGTATAACTGCTAATGATAAGTCTTCTTGGAGTGAAATTGATTATTCAAAGTGCTCTGATTTAAGACCTTCATTCTCATACCCTACTACAAGTGTTGAATATGATATTTATATAACTATAAGTCCTCTTACTCCTGTTGACAATATTCCATCTAATGGTATCCTTTCAATTTCTCCATCTGTTCTTCCAACTGGATTAACATTTGATTCTACTACTGGTATTATTTCTGGTATTCCTACTGAAGCTGTTGATGGATCTATATATACAATTACATTAACTGTTGATGGGTTTTCTCGTGATATATCTATTTCTATAAGTATTCTTCCAAATCATTGTCCTGAAGAAACACTTTCTGAATACACTTGGCCTGTAACTGCTGCTAATACTCTTGTTGAATTAGAATGTAATTATAATAAAGGTTTTAGTGGTTCTCGTTTATGTTCTTATAAGAATAATGTAGCTACTTGGAATGAACCAGATCTTACGCCATGTATCGATAATAGACCTAAAATAGCATATCCATCTGACAATTATGAATTTGATATTTATCAACAAATCACACCTATCCTTCCCATTAGTTTAATAGGTGAAAATATAGTATTAACTATAGAACCGTCTCTTCCTAATGGTCTTTCATTTTCTACACATAGTGGTATTATAGTTGGAAGACCAATTGAGTCTATATCAAAAACAGAATATACTGTTACGATTTCAAATCAAAATGGTAAAACAACAACAACAATATATATAACAGTTAATAATAATTATTGTGCTAAAGAGACTTTAGATGGATATGAATGGCCTTCCATAAAAGTAGGTCAATCTACATCAGTTACTTGTTCATATGATATTGATACTCAAATAAATCGTTCTTGTAATTTAATTGACAATATTCCTACATGGAGTAATGTTGATTCTGTTTGTACTGATAAACGACCTACTATTTCTGGTATTGATTCTTCTTATGAATATATTATTGGCGTTTTAATTAAACCTATAATTCCTACAATCAATGGAAATGGAGATGATCATTTAGAAATATCATTATATCCTGAATTACCTTCTGGATTACAATTTATACCGGAGACTGGTGCAATTATGGGTACTCCATCTGATATTGTAAATAATCAACAATATATTTTAACAGTTGGTAATAAGAATGGATATGTATCTGCTGATTTTACAATTACTGTAATTATACCTTCTAGTGAAACCAATATGTGTTCTGTAACTATATTTGGACAATATAGTTGGCCTGAAAAGATATCTGGCTATAAACATTTTATTGAATGTGATAATGCTGAAAAGACACTTATGGGATATTATGGAAGATACTGTCAATCTGTTGAACAAAAATCTCAATGGGGGAATACTCAAGAACAATCCTTCTGTTGTATGTATTGTTTGCTTGATTCTTTTTAAAAATTTATATAGTTTCATTTTTTTTATATACATTATAAATAAATCTTTTTTCTGTTATTTATTTCTTATCAAATATGTAATTCATATTCTATTTCTTATATAGTTGCTCATATTCTTGAGGATGGTGAATTATTATGTGATCTATATGTTGATATTGCTTCTTATAATCATTTTGAATACAATGGCGCTGTACTAATTACCTCAGTTCGTGGTATAGTACAATTATATTCATATGATCTCAATGAATTAAGAGTTGCTACTGTTCCTATTATTGAACCTGTATATAGATTATTTTATTATTTTATTATTTTATTATTTTATTATTTTATTATTTTATATATTATATATATTATATATATTATATATATTATATATATTATATATATTATTCTGTTTCTTATATATATTATTTATAATAATAAAAAATATTAAAATAACCAACAATACTAACGCTATATTATAATAGGAATCTATTGATTATCAATTACGTGCTTTTATTCATTCTTCTATTTCTGCAAAAAATATTATAAAAGAAATTTCTAATACTGCAAATGTTACTATTATTCCAAAGTTAAATAAGATTAGTAGTTCATTATATTCAAAGGATCTTCAGGAACGAACAACTTCTCATTATTCTATAGAAGAAAAGCCTGGACTTCAATGTATTGATGATATAAATAATAGTAATTATGATATAGGTACATATACACCTTATTTATGTAATGGTATGACAATATCTGGATTTTATTTGAATTATTGTCATCAAAACCAATTAATTCCTACTTTACGTAATAATAAATTCACAAAATGTTATCCTCTTCCTATTAAATCAGGTCAAACTGATCATATAGATCCTCTATTAGCTATGCCTGAACATACACGTATGACACTTGAATTTGTTGTTAAGAATACAGATGAAGAAATATCATGTACTGATAAGATATCTCTCTATAGATTATTTATGAAATCAATTCATGTTGAACTTCTTTCTTTTGATCTTTCTTATTATAATAAACTTAGTGGCCCTTATGAAACTAAATATACTGTTGTATTCTTAATTGAAACTTCTCCTAATCAATTTACAATACTTGAAAGTCTTCTTAATTCATTAAATAATAATGAATTATTTATAGTTTCTTTAGATAATGCATTATCATTTAATGTTGAATCATATTCTATTACTATAAATCATGTTAATAAAATATTGAATGATGCTCCTACTACTACTAGAAGACTCCGAGGATTTTAATGAATATTTTTTTTAATCTATTATTTTATATTTCTTTAGGTGTATAAAAATATTTATAAATTTATTTCTTTATTAATTTATTTCTTTATCAGTTTAATTATTAATTTATTTCTTTATCAATTTAATTATTAATTTATTTCTTTATCAATTTAATTATTAATTTATTTCTTTATCAGTTTAATTATTAATTTATTTCTTTATCAATTTAATTATTAATTTATTTCTTTATCAATTTAATTATTAATTTATTTCTTTATCAATTTAATTATTAATTTATTTCTTTATCAATTTAATTATTAATTTATTTCTTTATCAATTTAATTATTAATTTATTTCTTTATCAATTTAATTATTAATTTATTTCTTTATCAATTTAATTATTAATTTATTTATCAATTTAATGATTTAATATTCTTTTACATATATATATATCTTATTATTATCATTTGCTTTTTGATATATCTGATATAGTACTTATCTTTTATACCATTAATAAATGTTTACACCATCTACTTGATTATTTTCTTTACTTCCTATACATTGATTTTATTCTATATTTTCTCTAATCTTTTACAGTGATATACGTTGCTTGACAGTATACCACATTCCATTTTTCATGCTTTTTTCTGTCTCTATTTACGTCTCTTTATTCTTTTTTTCGAAACATTATATTTTTTCTCAACACTTTAGGTATACATTATTGATACCTTTTTCCTTTCTTTCATAATTATTAGATACTATTATTAGAATATATGTGCTACTATTATTCAAAAAAATTATTTCTTTTTTACAATGTATACATTTATTATTTTAGTTATTCTTTAACACTTGATAGTGATTATTCTCTTTTTTTATGAACTATTACTCTAGTTCTTACTTTACAGGCGTTGTCTTAGAATAGACATGAACTATTCTTGCTCTTATTTATTCTATTCTTTTTTTTATTTATTATATTCTTTTTTTTTATTTATTTTATTCTTACTTTTATTTATTTTATTCTTACTTTTATTTATTCTATTCTTTTATGTGATATTCTTTAATTGTATCTATTTGTCTTTTTCTCTTTTCTCTTTTTCTGTTATTATACTATAATAATAACAACTTAAAAACTATTATAGTAGTCTTATTTTAATTTAAAAATATCTTTTCATATGAAGTTAATTCTTATTAGAAACTTTTTTTCTATTATATATATGTATATATTAGCATTACCTATATTTTAAATGTATTTACACTTTTTCTTATTCTTCAATAAGACAGTTTTATATATTGAAATATATATTGAAATATATATTGCATTTTCTAAACTTTATCAATTATTATTTATTTTTTTATCTTAAATTCTTTAAGATTGCCGAATTAACCGCATTCTATACTACTTATTATAATATATAGAGTCAATCTATATATGCTAATTATATTTCTATTTTATTTCATACTTTTGATATACATTTAATTAATAATATTTATTATTTAAAGAAACTATTCTTAATATCTTTAATAATATATATCAATCGTATTCATTTTCTAATATACTTTTTGAGAAAAGTATATTTTAAAAATGATATCATTAAAGTCTATTTTGTTTAGATCTTTATTTGATGATTTCATTCTTTTATATTAAATATTCTTTCTATTAATCAACCATTCTCTTAGGCTTAATTTTTTTATCTTTAAATTTTGTATATCTTAATCTGTATTAATGATATATTTATACTAATTACTTTTGCATATTACTTAGGATATGCTTTTATTTTATTAAAAAAAATTGTTATTGTTTGTATTAGTTTGGTTTTTAAAGGAAACCTAATTAAAAAAATAAATATATAGCACTTCTCATAATTAGCTTTTTCTTTAAAAAAGAAATAAACACAGTATTGAAAAATTATGTATGTTTTTCAAAATATTATTTATGAAATAACTATTTAAGCATGATAAACAACTATTTAAGAACAATTTAAGATACTATAAGGGCCATTTTTAAGAACTTAATTCATAATTATTTATATTTTGAATTTAAATAATATATCTAGTATTACCATTATGCTAAGTAAACCAATTTGAATTCTTTCATTTATCTAATAGTTATTTTTTAATATGAATTTGTTGTTTGATATCACAATTGAGTGTAGAAAGAATTATTACTTTTATTCTCATATCACAATCATCTGTCTTTCTTATAATTCAATCAATATTAAGTACCACATTTTAGACAAGCTTTATATTTAGAGTAATAAAAAAAATAATGAATGAATCACAAATATTACATAATAGTGTATAGAATTTGTGAAAGTTTCGTGATTATACCATGGAGTCAGCTTTTTTTTGTATGGATTTCCTTTTATCCATAGTGGTGTATTCTTTGATTTGAACAATATTAAAATATAAAAGTATGATGAAGTTGTATCATTAACTCTTTAAATAATAAATAGTTTATATAATGTTTCTTTCAATTTATCAAATGAAAACTCTTTTCTTGGCTTTTTATATATTTCTTGTTGTTGGTGTACTTATGAAATACTATGGTTTGCAGTTTAGCAGTTCAATACATAAATTGGTTTTTTCTAGTGACTCATCTATCTACATAGAAAATGCATTTAATCCTTTACTCAATCGAGAAATTGTTAAGCTTCCAAGTAAGATATATTAAATTGCTTATATAACATATATTCTTTTTAGATGAGTTAAATTCATCATTATTTAAGAATAAGATTGGGTTAGTTATCCAGACTGATAACATTACAACACATACACTAGATATGGCTACATTTTATAAAGGAAATTATAGTTTTGATCAAATATTTATTGTTCAACGTGATAGAAAACAAAATACTACTGGAATTAATTATAAGAATACTATTTGTGATTCTTTTTCATTTCCTTATTGTGTTTTTCAAACTCTTGATGATTCAGATCATTATGCATTTATGCTTTCTATTTTTTACCAAACAAATTATGTTCTTTATATAGATGAAAATGAGATAGATTCTTCAATTGAAAAACAAATGACGTCTTCTTGGCTTGATTCTAAGATAGATGATATAAAGAATAATCAAATTGATTTATTCTCTTGTATAGTCACAGAAACAACAAAGAATAAGAATATTAAATATTTTTCTGGATGTTTGTTGATTAAACAAATGTGGATACGACAGTTATTAACATATACAACAATTAATTTAAAGTCTTCATCAGTTATGAATTCATTATATTCTTATATGAAAGAACAGAAACAGTATGTTAAATATACTAGTTTTATGAATAGAGCCAATAATATTAATTTATTAAAAGATAGTTCAATTTCTTCCTTTATATGTGATGATGATACTATTAAACAAAATGATACGATTTCAGTAGTTTCTCCTTTATATAAACGAAACACAGTATCAAATATATATAACGGTTTATTGTTACAGACAATAGTACCTAAATATTTAGTTATTTTGCAAAGTCTTCATTATATAGAAATATCAAATTCTATATTTATAAATAATACAATTCCTATTTATTATATATGGTCTCCTAATTGGAATATGAAATATCATGGTCGATTATATATTTCTTGTATTCTTGATACAAAATATATAATGTCCACTGATGATGATTATTTTTTAAATTCAAAAGGTATATTTAGTGATATAATACCAAGAATGAATAAAAAGAATGTTATTCTAGGAAAATTTGGTGAGTTAAATCACGTTGATGCTCAACTAAAACGAATACGATTCTTTTATAGTAATGATAAACTTTATGATCACGTGGGAAATGTATTCTTTTTTACTCCAAAAATGTCAAAAATATATCTTCGATTTAAAATATATACTCTTTCTTATGGAGAAGATATAGGTTTTTGTTTAACAAATAATATAGAATGTAAAACAGAAAGTTATACAGTTGATATACCTACTTATGATACACATCACGATGCATATAGATCTATATATAATAACAATTATACCCAATCTAATATACATAGTTATCATAATATACATACTCCAAATATGACAGAATTATTTGCTATAAAATCATTTGATGAAGTGTACAATTATTATAAGTCTATAGGATTTATTCCTATAAATTATCATATTCTCAAGTTAAGCCAAACAATTATTAATGATGGAAAATATCATTTTTAATTATTTGGCTTAACTGGTTATTCAATCTGTGCTATTTTAATTTTTTTAGATTATTTTTTTATTTAGTATTTTATTTTAAATAGCAGTTTTTATCCGTTCTTTTACTTGAATATTTTATATATTTTTATTTCTTTTTTTTTTAATTAATTTCTTTTTTTTAATAACACTTTTTGTGTAGTAGAATAAGTTTTTTTTTTACTTATGCGTTAGTCATTTTAGAACAGTTTATATCTAACAATTTATGTAGTTATTGAAATGAATTGATAATGGTTTAGTTGTTTTATATAAAGATAATTTATTGATATTTAAAAGAAAATGTTTTTGGGATTAAGTTCTAAAAATGAGGGGAATTTGCGACTTTGTATTTATTTGTTTTTCTAAAATAACAAATAGTATTATATAGAGAATTGTTTTTGCTTATTAAATATGATAATGATAATTTAATATAGTAGCATTATTTTTATATATGATGATATAATAAATTAATATTATTTATGTTAGTGATTGAAAATTATATTAAAAAAGTAATATATAAAAAATAGTATATTCGTATAATTTGGTTTATTAATTATATTATAAGAAATAATGTATTAGCTTTTAATAAATTGATTTATTAATGCTTCTGGGATAATATGATTATTATTTGAAGAATGAGAAATATGATTTTTATTAAAAGAAGGAGAAATATGATTATTATTAGATATATAAGAATGCTATAAGAAAGAGAAGAAATAATGATATTGTGAGAAAAGAAATAGAAATAGTATGAGTAATAGAAGAAAACCCTGTAATCATAGAAGATAATATAGTATTTAAAAATGGAAATTATAAGGAAATAAAGAATAATATTATTTTCTTATATATATAAATAGAAAAAATCAAATACTGTTTATCATAAGCAATTATTTAAATTCTTTGTTTGTATTTTACAAGATATATCATTCTTTTAAAAGTTTGGTAAGAGAATACTAAGGAATATGGCTTTTATATATGTTAAAATATATATATATGTCACTATTCAGCACCTTTGAATTATTAGAATATATTATATGCTTAATTCATATTTTCATTCAATTATTCTTCTTAAAACATCAGAAAGAGTGGAAGATTTTAAGAATTAATGAGCAAAGTTATGTATATATTTGAATTTATTTGATATTCATATATTACAGTGCCACAGAATAATTTTGTAAATGACTTTCATATGCAAATATCAAGTACTCTATAGAATGTTCTCATTGTATGTTATTTTCATGACTATATATTTCGATTATTAACAGAATATATGTATTCAGTATTAATACAAAATTGATTAACTATAAACAATCATGATTTGTGAAGATGATTGATCACAGTGAAGCAGAACATAGATTTATTCATCCACGTATATATTAAATAATTATAATAACTTATTTGACACACATACAAAATACTAGTTTGAAATAAAACCATACTTTATAAATTAAATTATTTTCTGTTTACAAAAACTACTCTCTTCTTGTATTTCATAGTGTATATTAGAAGAAAGCATCTATTTACTAAAGTTCCTTTTATCATTTAATATTAAATCATCACAATAAACAATGTTAAAGGACTCAATTATCATCAGGGTTCGCCACGAAGACTCTCTTGGAGTACAAATTTCCTAAAAGAGCCAGTTTCATGGGTACTTTTAGGCGCATAAGGCGTAGAGAAAAACTCTCTTGGAGTACAGACCGTACTCAAAGTACAGTTTGGCGAACCCTGGATAGAACAGCATTTCATATATTTTTTTTTATCTTGTTGATTTTGTTCGTTATGGTTGAAGTATTATCTAAAAAGAACTTCTGGCTATTAGCTGTAGCTATGTACTGTGGTATGCTCTGTCAAGGTTTAATAGCTAATGTTGGTAGTATTACGAGCCCATTGATTCGTGATGAATTTGAGGTTACTTATAGTGAGTATGCTGTATTTACTGCAACTGGTACTTTGGCTTATCTTGTTTTTGCTTTTCTTGGAGCTGTATTACAAGAGAAATGGGGTTTTAAGTTAGTTTTTATTCTTGGATTCGCTGGTGGTCTTGTTGGTTGCTTGTCTATTTCCTTCTCAAATACATTTTGGCTTGTTATATTGACTCATGTCATAGCTGCTATATTTGGTGGATTTATTGATGTTGCATGTACTACTTTTGGATCTACTATATTTACAGAACATACAAATGCTCATATGTCTATTATAAATTTCTTTTATGGTGTTGGTGCTAGTATTGCTCCATTATTTGCTACTTGGATTTATAATATGTTCCGTGATGCTTCTTTCCGTGGTATTTATATAGCTATTTGTATTCCAGTTGCTATTCCCTTTATCTATATTATATTTTGCCCCTTTACTGTGAATTATCCTACTAAAGAAGATAAATCAGAGAATAAAGGTGAAAAGATGACTACAGGTAAATGTTTACGTTCTCCTATGACATGGTATTGTTCTCTTGTTTTGATGATGATTGCTATGGTTGAAGGTGCTTCTAGTACATGGTTTGGATTATATATAGAGGATATATATGGTATAGATCCTGCTTTAGAAGGTTCTAAATATATTACTGTTATGTTTGTACTATTCACATTAGCTCGTTTATTTGGTGGATTTATTACTGATAAAATTGGTAATTATACTATGATCTATATTGATTTAATAGGAACTATTATATTATTCATTATTGGTTTCTTATTAAAAGAAAATGGCTTTTGGGTTTTTGCTAGTACTGGTATTTTTACTGGTCTTTTCTGGCCTACTACTTTATGTATTTTTATTCATTACTTTGGTGATTTAGCTCCAGTACATATTAGTATTATATGCCCTCTTCAATCTTTATTAGTATCTATTGCTCAATTACCTCTTGGTTATATGAATGATAAATTAGGTGCTGAATGGGCTTATATGGCTACTCCTGTATTTGCTGTTCTTTGTGTGATTCTTATTATTATATTACAATTCATGGATATTAAGAAACATAAGAAATTAGAAGATTCTACTAAGAGTTCTTTACTTGAAAAACAATCTAAAGTTTAATTTGTTTCTTGAACTATTTTCCTAATCATAATTCAGTTAAATAAAACTCTAATAATTATATGATTGATATATATATAAGTTTTCATTATTGTATAATTATAGAATGCTTGTTTTTTTGTTATTTCTATGTATTTGGTTTGTATATATTTGATTTTCTTTTGATTTCTTTTGATATGTTTTTTTTTAAGTTTTGTTTTGTTTTATCAGTGTATTTTATTGTATGTATAAACTATTTTAAAAATTTTACTTTTTGAAAATATGTATAAAGAATTTGAAATGAATATTGATGATTATATGCATTTTATGAGAATCCTTAGAGTTTTTTAACATTTTTGATTAATTATTGTTTTCTTTTTTCTAATTATTGGATCCAAAATATAAGAAATAAACTGGGGATATTTAACTAATACTTCCTAACTTTAAATAAATTGCATACATGGAAATAAATAGCTTTTAAAATTAAAAAATAAGAATAATTTGTCGGTTCTGAGCCTATTAAACAATACTTTGCCCAGAATCTGTATTCCAAGAAAGTATTTCTATATTTTTTGAGAACCAAAAGAACACCGATGAAACTGGCTCTTTTAGGTAATTGGTACTCCAAAAAAGTCTTTTTGCCGTACCTAAACAAATATTATTGGTCGAAACTGACTTTATTTACATTCTTAAAACAAATATATTTTTTTATTTTCTTTTTCTGCATAAATATTTATGTATTTGGATTACAAAAAATAATTCTGAAGACAAAATGAAAGTGAGTATTAAAGTATTTGAAATAAAAATAAAACAACAACAGTTTTGTGTCTAATTTAAATATTTAAATAATATATATCAAATATAGGATACAAATCAGAATACTCCACCTCCTGATTTGAAAAATTTAAAATGCTTTGAATCTAGATCAAACTGTTTTACGAAACCAATGTACATTTTTTCCTTATAAACTGCTATAATTGTTTTTATTTATGTATTTTATTATTTCTAAATTATATAGGTTTGGCTTTCTATCAAGATTAGTTTATAGAAATAAAAATTTATCTTTGACTGCTGAAGATCTTGGTGGTTATTATCCTGCTGATGAGCCTAAACATCTTTATGACAAGTTTATGTTCTATTACGAAAAGGAAATGAAGAAATCAAAAGAGAAAAGAAGTTTGTTTGTTGCTGTTACAAAAGCTACAAACCTTTGGAAGTGGTATATTTTAATATTAGCTTTTTATTGCATGCTATTTTTATTATAATTATTACATAGGTTTGTTGTAATGATTTCATCTATTATTAATATTCTTCTTGGATTTGTTCCCACAATGATATTACAACAATTAGTAAGAGATTTAGAATATACAGGTGAAGAAGTATATATGACTGAAACTACACGTTGGATATATGCTGTTCTTCTTCTAATTGTTCCAGTTATATCTGTATATTTCAATTTAGTTGCTCAAGTACTAATGACTCGAATTGGTGTTCAAATGAAATCTATGGCTTCTGAAGCTATTTATCGTAAAGCTTTTTGTTTAACATCTACTGCTAAAGGTTCCACTTCTACTGGTCAACTTGTTAATATTATGAGTACCGATACAAATGTACTTCAACAATTCTCTTTATATTTTCTTGTTACAATAAGTGCACCTATATTAATGATTGTTGCTATTGTCATGATATATCAAATTATTGGTTGGATGACGTGGATTGCTGTTGCTTTACTTGTAGTTATGTTAATTATTCAAGTAGTTTCTGGAATGTTTGCTAGAAATTTTAAAGTCAAAGGATTATTATTAACTGATAATCGTATTAAATTATTAAATGAAGTGTTAATAGGTATTCGTGTAATTAAATATTATTGTTGGGAAAAACCTTTCTTATGTAAGATAGATGAAATACGTGAAAAAGAATTAAAACAATTAGCTAATATGAGTTGGTTGATGACTATTACTACAGATATTCTTTTACAAATTATTCCTTATCTTATTCCTTTTGTTATTTTTACTATTTATCCTTCAGTTACAGGTGAATCTCTTCGTCCTTCTGTTATTTATACACTTTTATCTTATTTTGATATGTTAAGAGTACCTTTTATGATATTACCTATTTGTATTATGATGCTAGTTCAATTTAATGTTTCTTTAAAACGTATTAATAATTTTTTATCTTTAGATGAAGTTGATGATTCCTTAGTGTATCGTAATTTAACAAAATCTGATTCTATTGAATTTGAAGATGAAGATGGTCAAAAGAAGAAAATTTATAATTATAATTCAAATGATGATGCTATATATATTGAAGATGGTTCCTTTGCTTGGGGTAATGGAGATAATATTCTTAGAAATATTAATATAAAGGTAATTATTATATTTATTATTATATATGATATTTTTTTTATTATATAAAAAATTGTTTTTATTATTATATCTAATATTATATTATAATCCATATAATAATAATAATAATATAATATATAAAGGTTAAGAAAGGATCATTAGTAGCTGTAGTAGGTAGAGTGGGAAGTGGTAAGACTTCTTTTGTTTCTGCTCTTATTGGTGAAATGACAAAGAATAGTGGTTGTTGTATATTAAATGGTTCTGTTTCATTTGCTTCTCAACAATCATGGATGGTCAATGATACTGTTCGAGGTAATGTATTATTTGGTAAAGAATTCGAAGAAGAAAGATATAAACGTGCTTTACATGTATGTTGTATGGAAGATGATTTAAAGGTATTAAAAGGTGGTGAAATGTGTGAAATTGGAGATCGTGGTATTAATCTTTCTGGTGGTCAAAAAGCTAGAATTGGTTTAGCTCGTTGTGTATATAGTGATACAGATATAGTTATTATGGATGATCCTATTGCTGCTGTTGATGCTCATGTTGGTAAATATTTATTTAATCAATGTATTAAGACTGAATTAACTGGAAAGACTCGTATACTTGTTACCAATGCTCTTCAATATTTACCTAAATGTGATTATATTGTATTATTAGGAGATAATTGTATAGAAGCCCAAGGTACTTGGGAAGAATTGAAATCTATGAATATTAATATATTAGAAGAAATAGAAAGAGATGAAAATCGTAGTTCTGATAAAACTTCTAAAAGAACAAGTACACAGACTAATGAAACTAAAGGTAAAGAAGATACTAAAGAGAATGAAAAGAAGAAAGATAATAATAAAAATAATAATGGTGGTTTAGTTGAACAAGAAGAACAAGAAAAAGGATCCATACCTATATCAGTTTATACTTATTATATCAAGAAATATGGATGGTTCTTAATGATATTATTAGTTTTATTCTTTGCTATTAGTCAAGTAGGTACTGTTTATAATCAATTTTGGCTTTCTAATTGGTCTGAAGATCAAACTTGTGCTACTTATAATACAACTTCTATTGAATGTTCTGATTCGAATAACTATTATATCTCTATTTATGGTTATATTATTATTGGTATTTGTTTATGTTATATTCTAAAAGGTATAACACTTGTTCCTGGAAAAATTAATGCTTCTAAAAATACTCATAAAGATTTAAGTGAAGTTATTATGTCTGCACCTGTTGCTTTCCATGATATTACTCCTGTAGGTAGAATTTTAAATAGATTTAATAAAGATATGGATATGATAGATAATCAATTACCACAAACAATCAATCAATTTGTATCTTTCTTGTTTGCTCTTCTTGGATATATTGTACAAATATGTATTACTACAAATGGTATTATGATTCCAGTATTAATTGTTATTCTTGTTATTTTCTTTGTTTTACAATCCTATTTTATGAGAGCTAATACGGATGTTCAAAGACTCGAATCTGTTTCTCGTTCTCCTATCTTCGAAGATTTCCAAGCTGTTCTTTCTGGTGCTCCTACTATTCGTGCTTATGGTCATCAAAAACGTTTTATTGATAAGATGGAAGGAAGAATTTATACTAATAATCATAGACAAGTTATATTCCAAATGTTATCTTGTTGGTTAACTTTTAGAAGTGAAACTCTTTTAGCTTTTGTCTCATTTATTATTGCTATTTTATCGAATAGCTTGAAAGGTGTTTTATCTGCTAGTCTTTTAGGTATTGCTTTAAATGCTTCTTCTTCTCTTGGTAATACTCTTAAACAATGGACTAGAATCACAGCACAATTAGAAGCTCAAATGAATAGTGTTGAAAGAGTTAAATATTATATAGATACTGTTGAACCTGAACCTCCTATGATACTAGAGGATCATAGACCTCCTGAGAATTGGCCTACTGAAGGTGCTATTAAATTTGATAACTTTGAAATGAGATATAGAAATGGTCCTAAAGTATTAAAAGGTGTGAATATGGATATTCATCCTATGGAGAAAGTAGGTGTTGTAGGTAGAACAGGTGCAGGTAAAAGTAGTCTTATGGTAGGTTTATTTAGAATAAGTGAATGTTGTGGAGGTGCTATATATATGGATAATATTAAATTAGAAGATATAGGTTTAGAAGATGTTCGTCGTCATTTATGTATTATTCCTCAAGATCCTGTTTTATTTAGTGCTTCTGTTCGTTTTAACTTAGATCCTTTTAATGAATCAAGTGATGAAGAGATTTGGAGAGTATTAGAAGAAGTAGAATTAAAAGAAGCTATTGATGCTTTACCTGGTAAATTAGATGGTGATGTTCATGAAGGAGGCAGTAATTTCTCTGTTGGTCAACGTCAACTTATATGTATGGCTAGAGCTTTATTAAAGAGACCTAAAGTATTAATTATGGATGAAGCTACTGCTTCTTTAGATAATGAAACTGATGGATTCTTACAAACTATGATTCGTAAACAATTTATTAATTGTACTGTATTAACTATTGCTCATCGTTTGAATACTATTATGGATAGTGACAGAGTATGTGTCATGGATCAAGGTATTGTCGCTGAATTTGATACTCCTCTTAATCTATTAAATAATTCTAATAGTATATTCAGTGGTATGGTCG
Organism: Blastocystis sp. Blastoise; assembly: GCA_039096225.1. Lineage (NCBI taxonomy): Eukaryota > Bigyra > Opalinata > Blastocystidae > Blastocystis > Blastocystis sp. Blastoise. Next base: position 2,292,091 of record JBBPEB010000014.1, read on the forward strand.
TAGCTGCTAATGATCCTAATCTTTATACTATGGTTAAAGGATATACTGGAGAAATACGTTATAAACAACCCAAAGTCATTCCTGAAGAAATTCTATCTCCTATTGCTTCTCCTATTATTTCTCCTATTATTTCACCTATAGAATCTACTGAAGGTGTTCCTACTATTCCTCAGGAAAAGAAGTAAAAAGATAAATAAAATTATCCTGAAATTTTTTTTCATTTCTTGTTTTTTCTATAATATATATATATATATTAGTTGTAAATATTTTGATAATTTTTAAATTATTCATTATTACATATTTTGATATGTTTAACATATTGATTTTTTTTATGTTCTCCATTCTATCCAATAAACTTTCATTAAACATCAAAATACATATCAATGATATACATTTATATATATTAGCAACCGATATTATTTGGTATATGATGAAAACACCTTGTAACTCTTTAAAGTTTCCTTTATTATTATTTTTTAATCATTTATAAGTCTTATCAGTAAAATAAGATTTATAAAATACTCTTATATTCTAGACTTCATATATATTATCTTCCTTTTAAAGAATTCTTGTTTTAAAGAGTTATTTAAAGAATATTGTTTATTGCATGAAGTTTTATTATGAATATATTTGCTTTTAAGTATTTTATATATATTCTTACAACCAGAGAAGATTGAGTGAAATTTATATAATAGTTAAAGGCTCATCTAATGTAAGTATTATTCCATCGGCTCTTTTTAATCAATTCTTCCCTTTCAACAATCTACATATATGGAACATAAAATATTTTAGCTTTATTTTTTTTTCCACGAAATATTTTATTGTTTATAATTATTTAATGTGAATCTACGAATAGAAAAGCTAATGTTCTTGTGCATAACATATATATTTTTTAATATTTTCGTTAACAAATTTTCGTCAATTCAATTCTTACAAAAATATAAATTGAATTTTATCACCTAATCGATGGTTAGCATTACGTATACACCGTTCCTGAAAAGTATAAATACGTAATAGCTACTCAATTAGAGAAAAACGAAATCAAATTTAAGAACAGCGACTTCCATTTTTTTATTACATTCTACACATAAACTTCTATATTTTCGTTGATAAGATTACAATTGTAGAGATAGTTCAAATTTACTTTCCTAATGTCGATAATACGAAAATATGCTAATTAATGATTCGTTTTAGAATATAATTAGGAAAGTTAAAAAGATTTTCTCAAATTTTACTTTCAAAAGTAGACTCTTTTGGCTTTTTCATAAATATGATTTGCTATTTTCTCTATTTTATCCAATCCATTATTGTTAAAAGCCAAAATGTCTATCAATTTTTCTTTATTGTAGAATTGATTAAAAAGGATGCGTCATCAATAGGGAATTTCACTTAACTTGATAATCAAGATTCAACCAATTATAATTGTTTCTTTTCTGTAGTAATCAGAATAGAAAAAAAGAATAGAAAATATTGAAGAACACAGGTATATAAATATTTATTTTCAAGTATTTAATAATTTAATATGAGAGCTATAGGACTTTTATTTCTGTTTCTTCTTGTTCCTTGTAAATAGTTATTTTATTGGACTCTTAATTTTTTTTAGGTTTAAGTCAAAATGCTGTTCACTAATAGGCACTTTTGACCTTTTAACAAATATGATTGGGTATTCTTTCCGTTTTATCCAATCAATTATAGTTAAAAGCTAAAATGCCTATCAGTGGTTGAAAATGACTGCTTAACTCCGAATTATTACGTTCGTATAGAACGTCAATACTCATCTAGCGCTGAAAATGAGAAAGTTTATATATATAAGGGTGACTATGTCAGTCAAAATGATTTGGTTTATACAATTAATGGAAGTGGTCGAGATTATCAAACTGATAATTCCTTTTATTGCTTTGCTCCTGCTGTCTATAATATTCAAGCTTATAGTGGGTATACTTTATAATTATAGTTTAATTGTCATCATATAATTTATTATAAATTGTTATTTTATAGTGATAAATTAGCTTGGTCTACATTGAATCAAGATTCTTGGTTTAAAGTATATGTTAATAATGAACAAAAAATTTATGGACGTAATGAAAGTGGTTTTTCAACTGATTTTATTTTAAATTGTATATATATATATATATTTTTTTTAAATATAAAAAGTCTCTTGTAACCAAATTTTATGTTTTATCATTTATAATAATTTATATATATATATATAGTGGATTCTTTCGTAAAAGAAACTACTTCTTGGAAATATTCTGATACTCCACAGGCAACTACAGGTTGGACAACTACTGCTGTTACTGATAGTACATGGATCAGCAGTACTTCTGGAAATTTCCCTGAAATTCCTTCTGGAACAACTAGATATTATGTAACATCTATTAATAATCCTGAAATCATAGATTATTATCCTACATATGAATTTGGAGTATATACTAAAAATGGTATAATTCTTTATATTAATGGCATTGAAATTTATAGATTTAATATAAAAAGGTAAAAATTATTATTATTTATTTAATATTATTTATTATTATTATTATTTATTATTATTATTATTTATTATTATATATTTATTATTATATATTTATTATTATATATGTATTATTATATATGTATTATTATATATGTATTATTATATATTTATTATTATATATTTATAATTATATATTTATAATTATATATTTATAATTATATATTCATTATTATTATTGTTATTCTATATATATAGTTCAGGAATAGTTAGTGCTACTGATTTCGCTTTAAGTGATAGTTACGAAGAACAATATAGAATGTATGTATAAAAAATGATATATTATATAAAAATGTATATATAGTGTAAAACAGTCGTTTCTGAAGTATCATAATAATGGTCAACAACTGGTTTTAGCTGTTGAGATACATCCTATTATAAACAGTTCTTCACAAATAGACTCATTCTCTTCTTATCTCAAATTAAATTATGGAAGTATATATATATATATATATATATATATATATATATATATATATTTATTTTTTTTTACATTTATTTCATTTTTTTAAAATTTATATATATATATATAAGAATGTATACTATATATTATATTATATATAGAGAAATATATTACTTGTGCTCAAGATGGTACTATTTCAAGTAATCCTGATATTTCTGGTATTAATGGTAAAGAAAATGTATTTGATGATAATATATCTACATCATGGAGATCAACATTTGATAATACTAATTTTATTACATATTCATTTAACAATGGAAGGTATATATATATATATACATATTATTATTATTAATTATTATTATTAATTATTATATATTATTATTAACATAATTTAGTATTTTATTAAAATCACATAAATATAGATCTGAATGGATTAATAGGTATTCTATTACATCTGGTAATACTATTTCTGGAAATGATCCTAAAGATTTTTCATTATTAGCTTCAAATGATGGTATTAATTGGACTATATTAGATATTGAAACAGATATTTCTTTTAGTTCAAGAAAAGAAACAAAATATTTCGATTTATTATCAAATAACAATTCATATAATCAATTTAAATTATTAATTCGTATTTCTATAATATTAAATTTATATATATATATATATATATATATATATATCTAATATATATACCTTATAGAAAATATTCAGGATTCAGAAACTAATATATTAGAAATATCAGAAATCAATTTTTATGCTGTTTCAGTAGATATTTTAACTACATTTAATTATGAGAGAATAAATTATGTTTTCTTATATAATACTGATACTATTTGGATACATCCTAGTTCTTCTGGATATACTACTTATACTTCTAATCCTGTTCTTCCTGAAGGTCTTTCTTTAAATGCTGATAGTGGTATTATAACAGGTAATAATCAAGTAATTATTCCTCTAACAACTTTTGAAATATCTGCTTTAAATATTATTACTGGTGATACAGCGACAACATCTATTACTATAAGTATTACACAATGTACTAATGAAAATGATAAGCTATTTAAGATTGAACAATATACATCTGGCTCTAATGGTATTAATGAATCATGGACTCTTTATGATGAAAATATGAATAAATTATCTACTGGACATGGAACTACGGATGGTAGTACTGTAACTACTATGATGTGTAATAATTACGGTATTTTCTTATTATTTCTTAATAGTAATATATATTATGGTTGGAATGATAAATCTTATATAAAAGTTAGTTATGTTCATAATAATGATGAAATTATTATTTTTAAAGATAGTCTTCGTGATTCAACTGAGACGAATACATTGCTTCAAGTTAATTTAGCTTTACCTTATAGTTCAAGTGATTCTATAAGTAAATTAGATGGTATAATTCCTGAAAATTGGTATTCTACTTCTTATATTCCAGATAATGCAGAATGGAATACAAATCTCTCAATAAATCCTAGACCTGAAACATCTTCAAGATTATGGTTAACTAGAAGTACTGTAACAATATCAAATCTTATCCTTTTTAAGGATATAGAAATATATTTAAATATTCCAGGTGGTTCTATAGTCTATTGGAATGGCGAAGAAATATATAGAGATAGATTACCTAGTGGAGATATTAATATAAATTCTGATGCAAGCAAAGCTTCTTTAACTTATGAAACAAGATGTATTACTATTTCTAAGAGTCTTGCTACTAGTAATAATGTATTAGCTATTCTAATTCTTCTTCCTGAAGATACAGTATTTCCTGTAAAATTTGATATTGATTATTCTTGTATATTAATAAAAAAAATTACCTCTAATTCAAGAAACTGGAATATTATAGCAAATACTTCACATAATGATATTTTTATTATGGCTTCTAATTTAATAGATGGTAGTTATAAATCTATTTGGTCTTCAACATATACTGATGTTACTGAAGCTACTGATTGGGTTCTTCTTAAATATAAGAATCATGGTTCTGAATTTGTTGATTATTATTGTATTGTTAACAATTATAATACTATTATAAGTGATCCTATTGCATGGACTTTTTCGGGTTGTGATTTAAATGGTGAGAATTGTGTTATTCTTGATACTGTATCAAATATATATTGGGAATCTAGATCAAATCGTCGTTGTTTTTATACTACTAATCATAAAGAATCGTATTTTTCATATAAAATAGAATTTTCTAAACCTTTTGGAGTAGATTCTTCTGTTAAATATGCTATTGCAGAAATAGAATTAGAATCTACAAGTTCAAATATGATGATGCTTAATCTTAAGTATTCTTCCACTCGATTAGAAGGAACTAGAGGAATATTTTTATCTATTTCAGCATCTAGTACATATTTTAGAAATTTCTTCATTAAATCTGGATATTCTTTACCTGCTGGTTTATATATTGATAGTGCTAATGGTTTAATCTATGGTACTCCTACTGAAATTACAAATGGAGACGTAACTGTTATGATTTGTGCATATGATGTGAGTGATGACTTATATTCTACTTCTCTTACTATATCTATTACTGATTGTTCTTATCCAAATTACATTTTTAATGTTGAAATTAATAATAAAGAAAATATGAATGGCTATCAACTTGGATATGAATTATTAGAATCTGATGGCTTACAAGTTATAGATAGTCAAAGTGATTTCCCTGATAATAGTATTGTAACTTATTCTTATTGTAAACCTCTTGATAACTATTATTTGAAACTAACTGATACTGCTAATAATGGTTGGGGTAATTCATATATTAAAGTATATTTAGAAGATCATACAGTTATTTCTGAACATACATTAGTACGTTATCAATCTCCTTTTACATATTTAATAAATGCTAATATACTTACAGCAACAATATTTGATAATTGGTCATTTTTAAATAGTAATTCAGTTGAATCTCCTATTGATAATTCTTGGACATCTATAGATTATGTTGTTCCAACAGAATGGTCTACTGGTAATAAAGATACATTTGGTTCTCCTCAAGGAATTACTCAATATTATAGAAATACTTTTACTATTAATGATTTAACTGCACAAGCCATTATTCAATATTCTATTTACTTAGATGGCGGTTGTGTTATATATCTTAATGGTAAAGAAATTAATAGAATTTTTATGCCTACTGGAACTATAACTTCTACAACATTATCTATAGCTGATAGAGATGGTTATATTACAGGAGGTACTTTATCAACACAATTCCATACAGATTTTTTAAATGGTAAAAATGTATTTGCTATTGAAATTCATCATCGTGATTCAATTCCTACTGATAATGTATTTAGCTTTGTTTGTTCTATACTTCCTGATCATAATTATAGAGTTTTTGATGGTTCTATTCGTGATTCTTCTCCTGATGATATTGATTATCAACTTGCAAAAATGGCTTTTGATCAGAATATTAATAGTAAATGGTCTTTCCCTGGTGTATGTTTACAAAATTGGATTTCATATACTTATAATGATTATAGAAGAGAATATATAGATTCTTATAGTATAACTAATGCTGATAATTGTAATAATATGAGTCCTTCTGGATGGATTTTTGAAGGTTCTAATGATGATGGTTTTACATGGGAAACTATTGATATAAAAATGAATCAATTATTTAAATCCTATTCACAAACAATAACTTATGATGTAATTGCCTCAAAACCTTATAATATGCATCGATTACTTTTTCTTGAATGTAATAATCAACCACTTTTTGATAGTGATACTTGTAGTAGAACTCAAATAGCTGAAGTTAGTTTTTATGCAAATAAGCTTGATGGTTTATGTTATACTGAAGAAAGTAGCGATCCAATTCCAAATGGTCAATATATTGATCAATTATGTCCTACATATTATGTGGGTTCAAGTAGAAAAGTATGTAATAATGGTATTTTTGAAGATGATAATAGTGATTGTATTATTGCTCCTGTTACAGTATTTTTTTATGAATATGATCTTAACAGTATTGAGATTAATTCTCCTTTTTCTATACAACCTATTGTTGATAGTATATTAATAACATATACTATTACTCCTTCTCTTCCAAATGGTCTTTCTTTAGATCCTAATACTGGTATTATTTCTGGAACTCCTACTACTCTCTCTAAATCTACACGATATACTATTACTGCTACTAATACAGAATCTATGTCAACATCAGTTACAATTGAAGTACATGAAGCTTCTTGTCCAGAAGAAGAAAATTGGCCAAGAACTAAACAAAATACTACAATTAGTATAGTTTGTCCTGCTGGGTTTGGAGCTCAAGCTACACGTTATTGTAATGAACAAAATATTTGGGAAAATATAAAAGGTGATCCAACATGTACTAGTGTTGTTTGTGAAGAAGAAATTATTGATAATATAATTTATTCTACTACATCTTTAACATTTCATAATATGCCTACATGTACTAGTGATACTATGTTTGGTTATTATTCACGATATTGTAAAGATACTGGAATGTATTCACCTTCTTGGGATAATACAGATAAACAAATGTGTTGTATATATTTATATTCTATATATATTAATAATATTTATTATATTCATAATTATCTATAAAATATAAATATATTAATATAGTTCATAAACAAGAAGCTTTAAATGGTCATACACGTGTTGAAATGAATATTCATTTATTAAATGCTACAAATGTTGACGATTCATTTGAATTATGTTATGATGGTGCACGTACTATTCTTTATGCATTCCCCTATATGTTATCTAGTTTAATAATTGCTACAAATATCAAACAAGTCTCTCCTGTATATTATTATTTATTTATAATTAATAATTTATTATAAATAATTTATTATTATATATATTATATATAGTTAATCCCTACTAGTCAATATGATATTTATTTTAGTTCAAATCAAGATAATTATGTATCCATTATTAAAGATTATATTGATACTAATAAGAATAAAATATTTGATATAATAAGAGGAAACTCAAATATTATTTTACCTCCTACTACTATTTTTGATCATGTTGATGTAAAAGCTGATGAACTAAATGATATTATATGTCCTACTAATGATGCTATTACAACTTCTTTGAAATTATATGATTATTCTCCTAGTATGTGTAATGATCCTCAAACAAAATCTTATGCTTTATATCAATGTAGACAAAATAATTTTGAAGCAAGTAATATATTAATTAATTATATGAGATGTCCTCCTCCTCAAGATATGTATATTTCTTATAATCTTATACTTGAAGGTGTTCCAACTACAAAATTAAGTACTTCTAGTTTTATATCAATATATAGAGCTATTCTTCAATCAACTAATGTTATTATTAAGAGTATTTATTTAACTAGATATGATAATACAAATGATAATAATGATTCTTTACTTTCATTTGTTATTCAAACTGTTAGTTCTAATATGAGTAATGATGCAAATACCATGAAAAATCTTGATGAAACTCAAATCTCAAAATTCTTAAAAACTATATCTCTTTCTGCTAAATCTATTACAATTGAAACAAATATTATAAATGGATCTCGAAGAAGACTTAGAGGACTCTAAATATTATTATTATTTCTTTTTGAATAATCATTTTTTTTTTATTATTTTATATATTATTATATATGTTTTTATATTATTAAATAAAATTAACTAAAAGTTAATTAGCTATTATTATATTATTATTAATTTATATTTTAATATTATTATTAATTTATATTTTCTTGTATTACTATATTATTTATAAGTATATATTTATATTTGTATTATTAGCATTTAAAATAAATTAAACTGCTTTTCTTATATTATTATATTTTAAAGTATGCATATATATTTTTATTATTAACTATTATTATATTCTATGCTTTTTTAAAATTATTATATATTTTAAAGTCATTCTATATGTGTAAATATATAGATATAAATACTGATATTAAAAGAAATTATTGTTTTTTGTTATGATTCTATAAGTTTTATAGTATTTTAGAAATAGTCTGTTGAAGAATGTAAAAAATATTTTTAGTTTTCTCCTAATGATATCAAAATTATAATTCGTATTTTGAATAAGTTTTTGTATTACTATTACAAACCGTTTGACAATAATTATAGATATTATGTGCTGTATGCAAATGTTTATAAATAATGAATATGATTAATGATATATATATATATATATATATATATGATAATTTACTTGACAAAAAGAGATACATTCAGTCTCTTCCCTGAGTTTCTTTTGCTGTAGCAATTGTCACAAAAAATGTGACATTTTTATTTTTTTTTGATATAGTAAAAATGTTTGATATCTACAATTCACTCGTTTTTGTCAAAATTATGACTCGTTTTTGGTGATTTTTATTTTCATTATTTCACGACAACACATGGTTATATAATGCTAATTCTATTATACTTACATTCTATAGAGTTTATAGCTCTTATTACATATAAATATGACGAAGAAAATCTTTGATGTCATGTGTTGAATTCTTAATGTTATAATTATTATTGTTTATAAAATATTTTTCGTGCTTAAAACAATAAATTAAATAATAAAAACTAGAAATCTGAAACATAGATTAATTTAAAAAGAATGACAACTCATAATGTTGTTAAAATTGGCAGTTTCTTGTATATTAGAGTTAACAGACAATACAGATTGATGCTTAAGGGATGTTATTTATAGAAAAGAAAGAGTTTTGATAATGTTTTTTACTACATGATTTCATTGAGCTTTGTTCCGTTTTAGAGATTTGTTTCCCTTTGTATATCTTAATAGTTCAAGCGTGTATTGTATATAATAATGGCTTTTAAAATGAATGATAAAATCAAATATACAAAGAAAAAAAGACATAAAGAATTTTTATTGAAAAATCTAGTTTGTCATGTAGTATATGGTCAAAATGAGAAGTTGACTATAAATAAATAGCTATATCTTATTAGAAGAGTAGTCTAATTGATTTTTATGACATTAAAAGTGTAAAATATCTATTTAAGAAAAATTTGATATATAACTTATAAAGGTATATATATAATAGTATATATATATACAAAAATAGTTTTTTGAAAAATATATTTATATAGATGTATGTTAATTTTTAACTTCTGAACTATATTAAACAATAAAGATTAATTAATTATACTTTTTCTCTCTTATAAAAGAAATAATTGGTCAGTATAGGTAAAAAACTTAATGTCACAATTTTATACTTTTTATGCAAAAAGGAAAACAATTATTTCCATTATTTAAATAAAATCAAGTTAATAGTATTTCTAAAGATATTTATATATATATTAAACGTGAAATTAATTATAAAAAGAAGCTGCTATTTAAAATAATGCTAACTATAGCAAAAAAATATTTTACACATTTATTACTGAAAATACGAATTTGTTTTTCTTCTTTTTTTTAATTTTCATTTTAATATTTATATATTTTATATATTTATGCTTTAAATTTAACAAATACATATTTTCATATATAAAAACTCTTGTTATGTTATTTACTCTATTGAAATAATAGTTTTTTATAAAAAAATTAATATACTTTTTATAACTCACTTATTTTATTTGTCACTATTTTATTTATATATAAAAAGTAGTACTGTTAATATAGTTTATAGATATTAATAGAGAATAAACAAAATATAATATGAAAAAGCAAAAATTAAAAATATTTTCTACTTGTATACTAATCTACATTTTATATATAGAGCATTTTTTGGGTATTTCTTTTTTAAATAAACTTTCGCCACTAACACAGAATATAGAGTTAAATATATATTCATATGTCTTTCATAAGTAGTTTATGAGCATACGAATGCTTTTAAGCCATAAAAAAACAAAATCTATAGTAGAATTATATTATAATATTTCAATGTAAATATTTGTAGTAATTTCTTTATTAGAGTCTGTACATGATATAATATTTGTAGAGCATCTATTCTTGTTTAATTCATGATTAATAAAGCATAATGAGTAAAATGATTTATATATTTTGAATTCAGAATGCTTTTAGACACAAATTTAGTGCTAATTCTTGTTTGTAATACTGTTTCATTTTTTAAAGAAAAGACTTTATTTACATATATAGACAAATATCATAACAGAAACAGCAAATTAAATAAGCTAGATATGTAAAATATGCCACAAGCTACAACAATTGCCATAAATATTTTGTTAAACAAGTTTAAAAGATATTTTCAACTATTCAGCTTATAATTTTATAACGAAAACAAAAGAATTGAAATATATATTTATAGTTAATTGCATCTGCTTCACAAACATTATGTTTTATTAACAACAAAAATAGTAAATATCTCTTATATAGTGGCCTTAAAAATAGAAATGATATATATTTTTAGAAAAAACTTTCTTCATTAGAAGATATATGCAAAATAAAAATCACCAAAAACGAGTCATAATTTTGACAAAAACGAGTGAATTGTAGATATTCAACACTATTAAGTCTGATATAAAATATCTATCCATGACAGTCAACAAGTATCACAAAATATTAGGAAGGCACTGAAATGATGATAATTTCACTATGGACATTTTGTGTTTTTTTGACCCTATTTCCCGTAAGAGAAACAACAAAATGACTGGGATTTTTTAATCAAAAATACGTTGGCCTAAACTCGAGAAAAGAGTGTCCGCCAACTTGTCAAGTTTCTCTCTTTTTGACGAGAAAAACTTAAAAATAACTCTACAAAATATATTGTTTATTTATATAATCATAGACATTCTAAATATTGACTATTTTACAGTGTTTTATGATTTAAAATGACTGTTTAAAACCAAAAAGACTTTAATTTTTTTCTCTGAAGTCTATAATTCAGGAATGGATTACATGAGTGAGAAGTTTTTAAAATTTGTGTATTCTCTGAGTGATATATTATCATTTCAATCATTCTCGTCAAGTCCTTTTACAATATAAACCATTATACAGCCTAAATCAACACACACCTAAAAATTTCTTCTTTTTGATTTCCCAAGGAAAAAACAATAAAATGACTTGACTTTTTTATTCATAATTTTTTAGCCTAAAGACGACAGCATTCTTTTAGCCAACTACCCTAGAAAGTCAAAACAATTAAAAATTCAAAAAAGAAAAGTAAAACAGAAGCTCTTGTTTTTGTTTATTGATTATCGTCAATAAACCTGTTTTTAAAAATATGACTTTAGAATATCATTCAGGACTTGATTTATAGTTCAGGGTATCGTTTTAAGGTTTAAAATAGCTTTTTTAAGAGAATTCATAATTATGTCCTAAACCAAGAGGAGTTGTGCGTTTTTATCATCTCTGTTGTTAGACATACTTATACACAACATACTCAGCTTACAAAATTGTTTTTCTTGCTTGTTGTGATTTTCACTCATTTTTGAATATTTGATTTTTAGTTTCAAAAGTGGTATAAAGTGTCTATACATGCCTGTAAGAATCGATTTTAATACTATAAAGTCAAAAATATTAAAAAAAAGTGACAGCGAAAAAAGGAGGGAAAATATACTTTTTTGAATTTCTTGATATTCCCGCAAAAATGATTTTTCTTTTAAGACCTGAAGACACCCATACGCTATTGAGCCTATTGACTTAGAAAATATTTCATTTGTTACATATTTTTTTTATTTTTATTCTATTTTTATTTGCCTTTATTTTTAAAAATAGAAGCTCATTTTAACTTCAGACTGTTCCCTTGTATGTATATTGCTATTTTTTATTCTTTACCCATATTAACATTCTCCCATTCTCTCTAGCATGTATAGGTTCCTGCTCGTCCGTGGTTATAAGAGTCCTCTTCAGTCCATGTCAACAACGTCTATGATGTCAAACTGTTTTCAAAGTATATATGTATTTATTTATTTTTATAATTATCTCTTATCTTTTTATTTTTTATATTGCTGTAATATTATATGATAAAATACTTATCGTATATTCATTCTATCTATTATTAACTTTCTTTTTTTTTCTTGAATTAGAATTCTAATTCATTTTATTATTTATTTTCATTATTTTTATATTTTTATTTATTATTATTTATTTATTTAGGTTGTTTTCTACTGTTTCTGTTGGTTATCTTTCCCTATGACTCAACATCACCAAATTCATTTTTTTCTATTAGGTATGTTTATTTATTTATTTATTTATTTATTTATTTATTATCTAGTTCTTCTTTATTTCTTCTTCTTACACAAAATGATTCCTTCTTCTCTCTTCTTCATTTTCTTCCTTCTACACTTTTATCTCCTTATTTCTTCATCTTCTTTCTTTATTACTTCTTCCTATGCCTTGTCTCCAGCCTATATCCTTGTCTCTCCCTTTGATTCATTATCTTCCTCAGATCTTCATTTTTCTTTTATTTTTTCTTCTATCTAAATTCCTTTATTTTTCTTTTTTTTAATTATACCTCTCTCTTATCTTCGCTTCCCTTTTATATCACTCTTTCATTACTCTTTCTTAATCACTATTCTATTTACATTGTATTTCGTTATGTCTTTTTCTTTTATCCTGTTATCCTCTTCTCCTTATTCTATACTTCTTTTTCCTCGACATGTATTAGTGTATACCCTCCTTTTCTTCCTCTTCCTCTTCTTCTTCTTCTTCTCCATATAATTCTTTGCTTTTTTCAGATCTTCATCTTCTTATTTATATTTATATCACTATTTATTATATATATAGTTCTCTTCTATTATTTGCCTTCCTCCTCTTCCTTCTTTCTATTCTTCTCATACTTCTTCTCTCCTCCTTCTGATTCCCTTTTTTTTACTGCCCTATTTTCCTTCTTTATCTTCCTTCTCTCCTCTTTCTGTATAATTCTATCTCAATCTTCCTTCTCTCCCTCTCTATTCTCGTATCCATCTTTATCCTTATTCTTTTTCCATTTATTTCTCTCTGTCCCTGTCTATTTTATCTTATATGTCTCTTTCTACCTTCTTGTTTCCTTTTATATTTCCTTCTATGTCTCCTTTTCCACTTTATATCTACTTTTTCTTCTCTCTCTCCTTCTCTCTATTATTATATATTCTTATGTTCTAGTTATCTATTTTCTATTTTTATTTCTATCCTTTCATTCTCTATATTGTTATATCTACTTCTATTTTGTCTCTTTTCTTCTATCTTAATCTTCTATTTAATCCTTTTATTTCTTTCTATATATCTATATCTTCTTGTCTCTAACTTCTTTCTTAATCTCTTTTATATCCTTCTATTTCTCCTTCTATCTCTCCTTCTTTCTCCTTTTCTATTTTCTTCTAACCATCTTTTTTTCCTATTTTTCTCTTTCTATCCCTATTATCTCATTCTCTATCTTCTTCTATATTCTTCTTCTTTCATCTTCTCTCCTTCTTCCTTCATCTTTCAATTTCCTTCTCTATCTTCCTTTTATCTCAGCTACTCCTTCTGTCTCAATCTTCAGTCTTTCCTTTTCTTTCTCTTTCAACATCATTCTATCTCTCTGTATTCCTATATTTCTCTTCATATTTCTCTATCCTTATCTATCTCATTCTACCTCATTTATGTGTCTCAATCTCATTCTCTATTTCCTTCTATTTTCTCTTATCTACTTATATCTTCGTATATTTCCTTATATCTACGTATATCTACTTCTCTATCTTATTATATCTCCTTCTAACTTAATTTACTTCCTCTTCTTCTTTTTCTCCTTCTATCTCCTCTTCTATCTCCTCTTTATTCTCCATCATCTTCTATCTACTTCTCTATTTCCATCTACATCCTTCCATCTTACTACATCTCAATCCGCTTTCTCTCCTTCTATATCCTTTTATATCCTTTTATCTCTCTTTCTCTCTTATCCTATTTATTTTTCTTATTTCTATCCATTTCTATCTACTTTATCTTCTCTATCTCATTCTATTGTATCTATATCATTCTCTTATCTTTCTATCTCCTTCTATTTTTAATCTTTTCTATCTACTTCTCCTTCTCTATTTCCTTCTATTCACTTCTATATACATCTCATTCTTCAAATCATTCTATATTCTTCCCTTCTTCCTTTTAACTCTTGCTATTTGTTTTTATTTTAATCTACTTCTCCTTCTCTCAACTTTTATCTACTTCTCCTTCTCTGTTTGATTCTATCTCCTCTCTATCCATATTTTCCTTTTTATTAATATTTATCTCCTTCTCTATATCTTTCGGTATTCTTCTATCTCTATCTATCTATCTATCTATCTATCTATCTATCTATCTATCTATCTATCTATCTATCTATCTATCTATCTATCTATCTATCTATCTATCTATCTATCTATCTATCTATCTATTTATTTATTTATCTCAATCCCCTCTCCCCTTCTATATATTTTATTACCTTCTATGTCTCTACCCTATTTCCCGTTTTCTTTCTGTCTCTTTCTTCTCTCATATACTATTGTTCTATCTTTTCTTTTTTTATTCTTCTTTTTTTCTTCTTTGTTTTTTCTATTATACTTCTTTATCTTGCTTTGTCTCTCCTTCTCTCTATGTCATTCAAATTATAATTCTCTCTATCATTCCCTATCGTTTTCTTTGTATGTATTTTTCTTTCTAATTTTTTTCTATATAAATTTATCTTTCTTGATATTCACTTCCTGCTCCTTTTTTCTCCCTTCTTCGTCTCATCTTCTTTTCTTCGTCTTCCAATTCTATCTGTTTTCCTCCTCCTTCTCTATCCTTCTCAATTCCTCTCTACCTATCTTTATATTCTTTCTTTTTTATACACCTTCCCTACTCCTCTATTTCTCTTTTTATCTTTATTCTTGTATCTATTTTTATCTTATTCTCTATTTCATTTGATTTCTTTTGTATATCTCTCATTCTATATAGAATTCTATCTCTTTCTATCTAATTTCTTCTTTATGTCTCTCTTTTCTTCTTTCTTTCTATTCATCTATCTATCTATCTATCTATTTTTATCTTTGTATTTCTCTTTCTATATTTCCATCTCTATCTCCTTCTGTCTATCTATATATCTATCTATCTATCTATCGATCTATTTATTTTATTTATTTTTATTTTTCTGCATCTCAATATATGTTTCTTGTTCATTCTTCTTTCTCTTCTTGTTCATCTTCTTCATTCTCATCTTACTTTTCTTTTTATTTTTTACCTTCTTTCTATTCTTCTTCACCTTCTTTCTTAGCTCTTCACCTTCATCTTCTTGTTCTTCTTTTTAATCTATTTATTCTTCATCTTCTTCTTGTATTTATTCATTTCCTTCTTCTTATTCTTCTTTCTTATCTCCTTTTTCGTTTTCTTCATCTTCATCTGCATTTCATTATCTTCTTCTTATTCATCTTATTATTTTTATTCTACATTTTCTATATATTATTCTGTTATCTCTTATTTTTTTCATATACATCTCAATATTATCTTCTTCATCTTCTTCTTCTCATCTTCTTCATCTTCTTCTTCTTCTTCTTCTTCTTCTTCCTTATCTCTTCTTCACAAGCATCTTCTTATTATTCTATTTATTCTCCATCTTCTTCTGGTTATAATTATTTCCTTCTTCTTCTTCATCATCATCTTCTACATATTCTTCTTCTTCATCATCATCATCATCATCATCATCATCATCTTCTTCTTCTTCTTCTTCATCATCATCTTCTACATATTCTCCTTCTTCTTCTTCTTCTTCATCATCATCATCTTCTACATATTCTCCTACATATTCTTCTTCTTCTTCTTCTTCTTCATCTTCTTCATCTTCATCATCTTCTACATATTCTTCTACATATTCTTCTTCTTCTTCTTCTTCTTCTTCTTCTTCTTCTTCTACATATTCTTCTTCTTCTTCTACATATTCTTCTTCTTCTTCTACATATTCTTCTTCATCTTCTTCTTCTTTTACATATTCTTCTTTTTCTTCTTCTTCATCATCATCATCATCTTCTACATATTCTTCTTCTTCTTCATCATCATCATCATCATCATCATCTTCTTCTTCTTCTTCTTCTTCTTCCTCATGCTTTTCCCATTTCTCCTCTAATCTTCTCTTCAATACCTTACTTATAGATCTCTATATTTATATTTTTTTTTCTCTATATTATTATTTTAATTCTTTTTTATTAATTTCATTAATTATCCCTATCTCATTAACTTTATATTTTTCTCTATTTATTCTCTTTTCATTTTTCCCTCCTATATTTAGCATCGTTTTCTCTTATACATATATTTTTTTTCATACTTATTTTCGTATTATTATATATCCCTTTATATTACTTTTCCTCTATATTATCCTTAAGCTTAAATTGGTAAGTTTCAATCAATTTATGATTGAAAACAGGTTCAATTCCTGTCTTAAGGTCGTTTATATAACTATTTTATGTATATATAGGTTTTAATATTCATATTGTATAAGATTTTCAAAAAATATATATTCAGAGAGGTGAAGATCAATTATGTTAATTACTATTTTTTTCTTTATATGTGTATTTATTTAATCATTAAATGTATTAGTTGTATATAGATGATTCATAGAAACATTCAAAACAGTTTATTCAATACAAAAATATTCCAACAATTATCAATTACTTAATTAAGTGTATTGTCGAACACAGAATCTTCTCAAAAGATTGTTCAGGAGATTTTATAATGTTTATACGTAAAATATTAGTTTAGTTCCAAAAAATAATTCTCATTTTCAAAAATAGATTATCAAAAGATTCTGTGCAATTTTTTTTTCATATGATCAGTGTATCCTTGTACAGTAGAAAAAAATCATTTAAATACATTTTTGACTTGATAAACAATAAATTAAGAATTTATTCTTGTTAAAAAACAAAATATTTTGAAAATAATACTAAAATCATACAGATGACTAATGAAACTATTCATTCATTTACTCTTAACATGATTTAAGACAAGTCATAAAAATGGAGATTCTTTATATTTTATAATTTTTGATTAATTGATATCACTGTCATGTTTAAACTTCATTTAGACACTAAATATGCAATATGAGACGTTTCTGTTATTATTGAAAATAAAATATATATTTGAAATAATTTTAGTTTCACTAAAAATCACTGAAGATGATTAAACACGGTAAGTAGACAATGAATAAATCATGAATATAACGATTAATGAGATTAAACATTTTTTTGATAAAAAAGTGATTTTTGCATTTGTTTTATAGTAAACTATCAACACGATTCTGACTTTTCAATTAAAAATATACAAAATATTATTTTTGCTTATTCATATGCATATTTGATAGCTATGAGTCCTTAGTTGATAGAAAAAGTTGTTCTTGAGTAATTATAAAATAATAATTTGATTTGTTTTTGATATTATTGTAACAATAAACATTATTTTAACTGGAAAACACTCACTCTATACGTTTTGAGTTTATGAAGAGGTTTTAAAAGACTTTTACTTGATTACAATTGTTGACTTAATTGACTTTAAAATGTTTTTTGTTTCTTTTCAGTCATATTATGATATTAAAATAATTGAAAATCTACACAAATAGATTAAAAAGTTGATATTTCATAACAATTTTGACTCTAGACCTTTTTTATCATCTTTCTCTTTATTTAATCATTTTATTGAAAGTATGTGACTCAAATTAATACTCTAAATGAAGATTCAGACAATCATTCTGAATTATATGAATCACTTTTGTTTTGGGATTAGAAGTCTCAGGGTCTTCTCTATAAGTCTGTATTATAGCCTAGGTTTATTTAAAAAATAAGTTATACTTACAAAGTGATACTAAGAATAATTTTGATAATTAACTATAAAAATGACTCTTCTGTCGTCTAAACTAATTATAAAACATTATAATGATAAATAAATATATAATTCTTTAAAATAAAACATTTTTTATAGTATTAATAATAATTAGGATAAATTGAAAATAACAATAACAATATCCATTTTCCTCATAGAAATAAAATTTCTCTTTCTCTTTTATTCTTAACCATTCATTTTATTTATGATGAAGATTCTCTATATTTAGTAGATATGAGATTATTCATGTTTATTTTCATTATTTCAGCTATATCTTCTAAATTCCTATTACACCCTTTTATAACAAAACAAAATCCTACATGACTTATCACATATTTATTTTATTATATCTTATATCATTATAATGATGTATTATTAAATTATTACTTTATTTCATATCATATGATACTATTATGATGGTAGGTGTTTGCTGTTTCTTTATATTTTATTTTTTCTACTCTATTCATTCATTTTCTATAGTAGCTGTCTCTGCTTCTTGCTGTGGCTATTCCTGGTCTCCTTAAGTGTTCTGCTCCTTCTTGTGTGTGGTTATGGTTCTCTTATAGGTATATATATATATATTTCTTTTTCTAATTATTTTTATAGTTATGCTGCTTGGGTCTAGAATGAAGGGAATCAACATGAATAAAAGGTACATATATATCTATATTATCTATTACATATTATATAACTAACCCCACTTTATATTTATATAGGAGTAATGTATATATTTATATTTTATTATTCTATATTATTTTATTATATCATATATTATTATATTCTACAACTCACTCTATCTTTATATAGGTTTCCATAAGTTCTGTTGCTGTCGTTGTTGGCCAATTGGAGAATGGTTTATAAAAAGTATATATATATATTTAATTATATTGTTTTATTCATTATACTATTTATCATATATCTTTTATAGGATGGTTCTTTGTCTTTGATTCCTTGCCTGTCTTGTAATGATTAGAAAAGGTATATATTTTTTATTTTATTATTATTTTAAAATGTTATATATATATTATTATTAGTAATACTTAACTAATATCATCTCTTTATATAGGTTGGTTAGGCTTAAATGCAAATTAAAGACTGAAACTGTCCTGGTTGAAATATTATAAATTAAATATTATATATATTTTATTATATTATTTATTATATGTTTTATTATCTTTTTTTTATATATTTATTATTATTGTTTTCTATTATTTGTTTTTATGATTATTTGATAATATTTAATTTGTTTGTTTTGTTATATCGTTTATTATTACACCACAAAAAGAATAAAAAAAGCCAATAAATGAAAAAATAGAGAATATTTAAAACCATTTTTATTCGCCAATTATTGTTTTAAGGTGCGTCATACTTTTGCACTGCTTTTCGATTTTATAAAATCACTGAAACTCTGACAAAAAATTTCACTGCTCACCACTGGGGAAACCAAAGCAAAAAAGTCGTTGGACCTTTTGTCAGCTACCCTTTAAAATTTTTTCACTGCTCCACCACTGGGGAAACCAAACAGAAAAATCAAATAACCTTTTGTCAGCTACATATTTAAAAATTTTCACTGCTCACCACTGGGGAAACCAAAACAAAAAAGTCGTTGGACCTTTTGACAGAAACCTGAAAAAATGTCCATAGTGTTGTTATTCTTGAAATTATTATATACTTATTAATATTAAAAAACTTTTAATTGTATGAATATTGTTAGAAAATAATTAGCAAAACTACTTTTTATATTTTATTAAAAATAATATATACATTGACAAAAAAAATTTCTCAAGAAAGAAAAGAATATATATAAAAAAGAGAAATCATAAATTATTATAATAATTTAAACTCTTCCCCATACTTCATAATCTTCTACTGTAAACATATTAGCAGAATTTGCATCATCAGTATTTACAAATAATGATGATTTTTGAGGAGTATTCACTTCAGAATAAGAATGTGCATAACAATAAAAATTAGTATTACTATGACATTGATCAGATATATGGATACCATGACCATATCCAAATACTGGACCATAAGAAGAACTACAACCTATACCAAAACTACTATCAATAATTGCATAATCATATTTAGTAGGAGGAATACCATGTTCATTACTTAATGTAAACAAAAATTCTTTAGAATAAGATTTCCAACCTATATAAATTATACTGAATAATTATATACAATAACTAAACATGCAATTACTTGTTCTAGATTCCCAACTTTGATCAGTATATCCTCCAAATATATTAATATGATTATTATGGCCTATATGCTTAATTATAGTTACTGTTTCTCCTTTATTGTTACAATATTTATGAAATTCACTTGCTTTCCAATCATGCTCACTTGCTCTAAATAATAATTTCCATTTCTTTTCTTTACCAAGCCAATTCACTAAAGGTATTTCCATTGAATAATTCATTATTATTTTTGTGCCCACAAAATATTGAGGAATCATCATTGCTTCTTTAACCTTTTCTTTTCCTTTATCACCAAATAAATTATACATTTCATTTTCTAATAATTCTCTATTTATATTCTTTGTTTCTTCGTCAGATATATAAATACAATTATATTGAATATAATCATGAATTTGATTAATATATGTATAATTAATCTTCATATACATTTCATTATTCTCTTCATCATAATCTACATATCCATAGCAATATTCATTAACAATCTTATTCCATAATCCATTCTCCTTCCAATAATCTCTTAATATATCATCTTTCTGATCATTTATATAAAGAATAACATTATCACCTTCTTTATATGGTTTCACACCAAGATCTCTTTTATAATAAACCTTCATTAATTCTTCAGGAATAGGTAATTCACAATATTCAAATAAATCTAATAAATTCATTTGATCTCTTACTTTCAATTTATCAATATTTATTTTCTTATTCATTAAAGAATCAATTAATAAAGGAGCTACTGTTTCATCACCATGATAATCTAAATAAATGTCATCATCATTAGTTCTTTGATTTTCTTGAGAATTTTCATAAAGAAGACTACCTACTAAACTATTTGTTATTCTTTTAGGAAGAGAATAAACTGGTCCTGCATTCGTAAATCGAATATAATCAATTCCATCATCATTATTATTCATAGTAGCATCATATTCATTCAGAAAAGAAGATTCTTGGATAATTATTTGTGGATCATCACCATTTTTATCATTCATTGCTTCACAATATCTTATGGATTGTTTTACTAATTCATTTATAGATTCACCTGAATGAATACAAAAACTTATTGACTTACTTAAAATACCAATCAAATCACTAATCAGTCTTTCAAAATGAATTACATCCTTCTGAATATCACCTATCTTATCAGCATCAAATTTTACCTTCTCTTTCACCATTCCTAACAATAAAAGGAATAAAAGAAAAATGAAAGCCTTTTTGAATTAAAATTATGAAACTTTATTCTTTTATAGCCAAAAATTTGATAATAATCGCAAACAATTATAAAAGAACATATCTTTCATAAATTCACGATTATGTTTGATTTAATGACTTGAATTCAAAAACTAATCATGATTTTTATTTAATTAACATTCATTCTTTTCATTTCCTTATTATTCAATGAATTTGAATTTATAGTAAGAATTACTTTATTTTATTACTTATAAATTGTTATGATTTACAAGAATAGCATTAAAATAAATCAAAATAAACACTTATTATCATTCTTCATTCCATTAGTTGTGGTAATAAGTCTATTCTATATTGATTACTAATCACGATACTATGAGTGTTATTGATTCATATAGATGACTTCTGAATTCCTTTCTTTTATTTACATTTTGGTTTTTCATCTTCTTTATAAAATCTGTTTGATCATCAATTTATATTCAGTATTACTCAAATAATTTTAATTCACATGAATCACTTATCTAGGTTATGATAATGATGCTTTTTGATAATTATTCCAATTGATTCCTATATTTGTGTTTTTATATATTTAATATATATAAATTATGTTTATAATGAATTTCTCTATTCATTAAATATGACTTTATTTCCTGCAATGTTAATGTCCTTCACATTATTCGAAAATTCATTATCTTCTCTTTTCTTTTTTTAAAAGTAATGAATCATGATATATGGTATACTGTTAGAATTATTATATGAATAAGTATATTATCTCTTTCAAAACAGTTACTATAATCTATTTTTTAGTGTACCATTCAAAAGTACATAATAAACAAAATAAAACCATGAATTCATAACAAATAATAATAAGACATTATATTAAAAATAAAAAAATATTAAAAAAACTAACATATATAATTAATAATGGCTACTATTCCATTATTGTCAAATCAAATAATACATTTAGATATATATAATTAATTGAAATTTAAATTGATATTTTTTAAAAATAATAAAATAAATATATACTACAAATAGCAACATAAAAAAACATATAAAAAAATTTAATATATTTTTTTGAGTTTATACTTTACTTGATTTTCCTGAATAAATGAAGAATTTTTTAATTGTTGCTCATATATATTTATTAATTCATCTGAAATATCATTACGGTTATAAATGATAAACTCCCTCAATTTTGGGATTTTTCCAGTAGTTATAAAGTCGATCAATTTTGATAGGCTTTCCTTATAATGAATATTTATTTTAAAACTTTTTAAATATTTAGTTTTATTTTCATTTATGCAATCAAATAATGTCTCTATCTCATATTTATTCATCACTTTATCTATATATATATATATAAATATAAATATGCTACTACAATAGTTATACTTTGAGAACCAACTAATGTATCTATAAATGAATTCTTATCATATTTACATCGAAGAATAGAAGTATTAGAATCATAAATATATTTAGTATAATTAATATCTATAGAATCATAAAATTAATGAATATGATAATATTATTTATATTAACTTACCAATTAATTGAATACTAGTT
Source organism: Blastocystis sp. Blastoise (assembly GCA_039096225.1). NCBI lineage: Eukaryota > Bigyra > Opalinata > Blastocystidae > Blastocystis > Blastocystis sp. Blastoise. The sequence continues at coordinate 2,315,723 of JBBPEB010000014.1, forward strand.
GATAATGGAAAGTTATTATGATTAATATACGTACATATCGTTTGAAAAAAATCTTTCAGCCAATCTTTATTCAAGTTACCTATGAATATATATAATATTTAACAAAAACAATTATTATATAATAAAAATATTAAACAAAAAGATTCAGATGTATAATATATTATTATTACTATTAATATATACAAATATCGATAGATTTCAATTTAGGGAAATTATCTTTAGTATATAGTTCACAAAAGTTTTCATCTGGTATATCATTAATGTCTAGAATAATATTTATTAAGAAATAAATAGATATAGTATATTGTATAATTAAAACATATACATACTTAAATATAATTCAGTTATATTATGAAAACAACCTTTGAGAATTAATCGATTTATAGCAGTCATATAGAAACCTAATAAAAATAATAAATTCAATTAATTAATTATTAGTATAAAAATTATATATATATATAATATACCTTTTATTCTAACAATAGAAGCCTTTGAAATTATTTTGTCCAATATATTCTCGAATACAGGTAAATATTCAGAGGTTAAGAATACGCTAATAGAATTTACTATATATAAATATATTATAATATATATTAAAATATACAATCAATGGTTAATTCATGAAGAGAATTAATTTTATTATTGTTAAAGATATTTGATATCCATTCTAAAGATTCTAAATTCATCATTCCATTAACTATATATATTATATAAAGTATAGTAATAATAATATATAAATAAAGAGTATACATGTAACACTTAAAAAGTTCAAATGTTGTAATATATTACTCTTTAAAAAGTTTTCTAAAGATTTTTTTGTATCTTCATTTATATAGTCTATAAATAAGTATATATATATATATATATATATATTAAATGAATACATCCGAATGTAATACGTAAACGATCAATATTTTGATAATCATTCTCAAAATTATCTAATTTTTTGGTATTTATAAAATCAGAACTATCAACTTTATAGTATATGAATATATTTAATATATAACATATAAAAAAAAATATTAAATATAAATAATAAACATTTATACTATCAAGTTTAGAAATAGAAATAAGATTCTTCTTAAGTAATGTCTTTAAATGTGGTAAAGAATAGATAAACGTATCTATATAAAAAAAGAAGAATTATATAGAGAATGTGATATTATTAACTACATATATACTATATAACTGTGTAGAAACTTCATCAATACGAATTGATTGAGTATAAACTAGATTATCCAAGAGATTAACTATTTCCTCCTTATCGTTGATACCAGGTCTATTTAATTTAATAGTATCAATTATAGACATTAAATCCATAGGAAACAAAAGCATAAAATTGTCAGTAGCTAGAATAAAATGAATATATAATTAATTAATATATAAATATACTTATTTCACAATCGTAATTGATAATATGTAATTTTGGGAAACATTCTTTCTTTAACTTAGATAATAAAAATGATCCTATAATTATATTTACAATTATATTATATTACATTATATTATTCATATATTTACGATTATCATAGATGAGTTCAGTAACATTTGGAAATACATGAGTTGCCATTATTTTATTAAATCGATTATAATCAATTTTATCAGCTAATATTCTAACTATATTAAATAATAATATAGAGTAATAGTATTGTAATAATAACTAGACACAAATACTCCACGTTAAACTTAATGTAGTTAAAGAATCAAAATTACCCACTTCTAATGATTTTATAATAATCATAGCGTCATTTTCAGAATATGAATAAACTAATGTTTAATATTATATTTATAATGTATTTATTTACATCCATTAAACTCGATTTCTGAAAGAGATAAATAAGAACAAAGTTGTAATAATTGAGACATACCCAATTTTGAAGATATTTCATCAATACTAATTAGTATATATATATAGAAGAATAAATTAATGATATCAAAAAATATATTTATGAACATACTACATTTTTTTATGCTTTTTATGATCTATATATATAAGAATTATTAATGAAAATATTTTATTCTATATATATATGTACTATCAAATGTAATTCTAGCCATATCTTTAAATTTATTATAACAAGCCATGTCACTATTTTTAACTTTTGAATAATCATTTGTGTATATAGCTTCAGTAATAGTATTTCTATCCAATTTGGGTAATTGACTATTTTTTTTTCTTTTACTACCAGAAACAATCAAATCATTAGAATAATATATAGGATTGGTATCTAAAGAAGAAATATTATTATATTTATTCATTTCAGATTCTGTGTAATAATCATATTCTTCAGGTTTATTTGTTTTAGAATCATCACTATAGGATTGACGAGCAGATTTTATTTTATATTCATCACTTCTTTGATTCAATAATAATCCATTTTTTGTTTGTTTTGTTGTTACTATTATTATTAATAATAGTCATTATATGATATATATATATATATATATATATATACCATATATTATTAATTCTTCTAATGAAGGGAATATATCTTGAATACATGATGGACATATATATTCTAATGGAATATTTGATGCATAATCATCTATATTATTATTATTTATAATTATAATATATATATATATATATATATATACATTCAATTCTAATATTAGTAATATTTATCATCTTAAAAAGAAGAGAATAATAAAATAATTTATCTTTTCGTTGAGGTGTCAATAATCCTATATATATATTATTTGTAAAGAATAATATAAAACTACCTTTCATGATTATTTTTTTCTTAATTGTGTTAAATAGATCTATAGGAGTATCATATAACAGTCTTTTAGTTGTATCTCCTTCAAATATCTCATAATTATTTTCTTTAAAATATTCAATAAATAATTCTTTAATATGGAAGACTAAATCACTTTGAATTTCATCATCAAGTCTAGCTGAATATTCATAAAGTGTTTTATATATATCATAACTTTCTTGTAGATTTAAAGAAGAAATATCTTTATTTTCATCATTAAAAAAGGAAACCACTTTTTCCATATGAAAAGGAAGCATATCTATATAATAGCTGCCATCATCATATTTTTCAGAGTGTTGAATAATATCATGAAATAATGATTGAGTATTCTTCTTAATAAATTCTCCAGGAATCCACAACTGCGTCTCATCTTGAAATGTAAATAAATCTATACATAAATTAATTTTTTTCATTCATATTCAAATACATTTTTCTTCAGTTAATTCGGCTACACTTTCTGACATGGCTTTTTAAACTAAATAAATATGAGGATCACAAAATGATATAGAAAAATAACAATATTTTATATATATAATATGTAGATTCATGGAATTTACGGTGTTAAATAAGAAAATAATATTTATTTCAATTATTTAAGAATAATAAATAAAAAATTAATGTAGAATAAGTTTTTTCTCTCTTTTATCTCACTATTAGCTTTCTTCTAGTATTTCTTTTTTTTATAGTCACAAAAATAAATCATGATTATTCTAAAATATATGCTTTATAATTATAGATTTCCCATGATTTAAAACAAAAATAATCATGATTTTTAATTTTTATTTATTATTTAGTTTAGATGTTAATTCAGTTGTTAAAATAAAAAATAGTTTTCATTAATTGAATTTATTAGGTTATATTGATTTCTCCTGATTTATTTAGAATATAATGAGGCCATAACAAGGTAATTATTGAGAATCAGCTTCAATTATATTTATTTCCAGTTAATTTATTATTTACATTATGTTACTATAACTATAATAAATAATATCGCATTATTTTAAAATCAAATTATTCTTCTTTATTTCCATTTGGAAGAATTAACTTATAATAAACCAAGATTTTAAGCATCTAAATTGTTTAGAGAACTTAATAAAGTAGAATCAATATTTCTTTTTATTATTCTAATATAGAAGAAGTCAAAATTATCAAAATGATATCTTCAAAATATAATTATAATAGAATCTGATTGTAATTATAATGATATAATAATTGTCATTTAGTCTAATACTGTTATTTTTAAATAAAAGAGTTTTTTGTCTTTAAAACTATAAAAACAAGGAATAGTATGAACAATGTTTTTTTATTTATTAATATATATAGATTTGAGAAAAACTTAATTAATATTTATATCATAAAAAAACAATTCTTAAGCAACTAAAAAAATAAAATATAATTATATAGATAAAAAAATTTACTTTACTCTTTGTTTTCATTTTCATCGATAGTTGAAATAGAAGAAATAGAATCATTTTTCTCTACACCTTCTTTATATGTTTTTATATCATTTTGTAAATGAGGAATAAATAGAGGAGGACTATAAGCTTTGTTGTCAAGTTCCTGTTGAATATCGAGATCCGAAGGAATAACAGTTCGACTAATACGATTTATAGGAGATATACTATTATTTCTATTAGAACTTGTTAATAAAGTATTCTTATTTTTTTGTTTCTTTGATTTCTCTTTATGATTCATTCTTTTTGTTTTTTTATTTATTTTTTCATCATTATTTATAATATTTTCAGTATTATTCTTATTACTTTCAATAATAGTTTCATTATTAGTATGAGAATGAGACAAAGAAATAGGATAGATTAATGGATTAGGAGAGGATAATGGGTTTTGAGATGAATATCCTGAAGAAGAAATAGAAGAAGTTCGATGTCCAGAATAATAGCCAAAAGAAGAATTTCGATGAGAAGGAGAGACAAGAGAAGGAGAACCATTTGAATTATATCTATTTGATGAATTATTCCATAAAGGAAGAGGAGATTGACTGAAATCTAATCGATAATTATTATTTGTATATATAGGTATATGAGATAATGTATTATTAGAAGAAATAGGAATTTGATTTGATATATTGATTGATGAATCATTCAATAGTTTAGCTTGATCTATAGTAGATAGTATAGGTATAGGTATATTTGAATTATTAAGAATAGGTGAATGACCATTAGTATAAGAATGAATACCTGATCGAGTAGGAGATATAGTTGAATTAGATATAGGATGAGGAGATGTAGAAGAATTATTATGATTATAATTTAATATGATTTGAGGAGGAGTAGTTAGATTATTATTATTATTTTCTTGATTTATAGATTGATTATTAATAGAAGATTGAGGAAGAATAATCATAGATTTCACACGATTTGAATTATTATTATTATTTTTATTCTTATTCATTTGATTCATTTTTGATGCATTTAGAGCATCTATATTAAGAGATCTTCTTGTTAATAATGATTTACGATCTATTATTATAGTATCTGGTAATTCATTATTTTCTTCACAATTCTTATTTATAGTTGATGAATCGACTGGATCATGAGGAGATTTAGAATTATTATTATTATTATTATTATTATTTATAATCTTTGAATCTTCTTCTATTGGACTTTTAGATCCTTTTTTAACTTTACGAATAATAATTTTCTTTACTTTCTTCTTATTCTTATTATCTTCATTTAAATTATTATTATTATCATCTTTTATATCTTCAATAGTTTCAGAAACAGGAGAATTACTATTTTTCTTAACAATCTTCTTTACTATACGTTTCTTAATAATCTTCTTTACTTTACGTTTAGGTTTCTCTTCTGTTGATTCTATAGGTGTATTGGATTCATTATTATTCTCATTATTTTCTTTATGAATAATATCAACAATATTGTCATCATTATTAATAATAATATTATTTTTCTTTGATTTATAAGAATCTAAACTACTATGTTTTGATGAAGAATTAGAATTAGAATTTGATTTTGAATTTGATATAGAAACACTTGAATTCATGGATTGATGTTTAGAATCTACTATAGGTTCATGAGATATATTTAATATAGACATAGAAGCTCTAGAAGGATGATTCTGTTTTGGTGAAGATAGTATATTCATAGAAGATCTCATATTTCTTATTGTAGAAGGATCTATAGTTTTTGATAAAAATTCTCTTCTAGAATTTAAACTAAAAGTATTCTTTGAATTATTGTCTTGAATATCATCATTATTATAATTATTATTCTTTCTTTGATTCATATTCAATAGAGTTCCTCCACGTAAGAAATTAGGATTTCCTACAACAGAATCTGCTGTGATTATCATCTTTTTATTATTATTATTAGAAAATGAATTATTATGACTATTATTACGACTATTATAAAGATGAGAACTATCTCCACTTCCATCAATATCTAATCCCATAGATAAATCTTCAGTATCATTACTATATAAATGATATCGATCTCTATCTTGATCTCTAGAATTGAATTTATGATCAAAACTATTACTATTCTTATGATGATATTGTGAATAGGATAAATATAAAGATGGTCTATGAATAGAATCTTGATCATAAGTACTACAAGTACTACTCGTACGATGGAAATTATTCATTGAATAAGATCGAGTTATATTTGCATTATAATATTCATTAAATGATATTGTATGAATACTATGACTAAATAATGAATGTTCTAAATTCATATTCATAGTTGCTTGTAATAAAGGTAATAAACGTTCTTTATCATTATTATCTGTTGATTTTAAAATAGGAGATGTAGATCCTATTGTTGATGAAGGAATACTATGAGAATCAACATTATTTATATCTATTCCTTCAGGTATATTCATATCTGTATTACTATTAATAGAAGAAGAACGTTCATTATGAATAGAAGAAGAATCACTTGAAGGAAATTGTAAGGATATATATCCAGGAGAACTAAATGAACGAGTTAAAGATTGAGGTTGTAATTGTAATTGCTGTAAATAAGTATAATATAACTATAAAAAGAATTTTTTAATGTTATTATAATAATATAATAATAATAATAAATATATATATACCTGTAAAGCTTTTATACGTTTAATTCTTCGTTTAATTTCTTGTTCATTTTTATTTACTATAATAGATTTTTCTTTCCATAATTCATCTTGTTTCATTTTCTGTTGAGTTTCAAAAGCATATTGATTTTCTGTTAATCGATATTTACCTCGATCTCTTAAATCAATACCACTATTGATCCATTCTTGTGTTTCACTATGCCATTGATCTTCAATTCGATCACTTTCTTTTGTTGTCTCTAATTTCACAAAGGTCTTATTCATAAAATCCCATCGAAATTTATATCGTAATAACATAAATAATAAATATCTATAGAAAGATAAATATTATTTTTATAAATAATTTAAAATATAATAAATAAAATAATAAAAATAATAAATAATAATAAAAAAAAACAACTTACAATAAAATAATAAAACAAGGAAGATAAACAAAGCAAATAATCATTGTAATTGTATTAATTTGAAAATTTTGATTTGTATATATATAAGGATACGATCCTTTTGATAATTTTGGTCTTATAATAATACCATAAACACCACTTTCTTTGATATTACATAGAATCATACTTTTTTCAAATCGATATTGAATTTCATCTAAACATTCAAATTCATTTCGTTTCTCATTTAATTTAGCAATACAATGTTCATCTTCTGTAATATCTAATGGATGACGATAATAAGTATTATTTTGAAGTACACGAGGTAATAACCATACTTTACGAGGGAACATTAAATCGATCTCTATTGCATTGATTAACGATTCTACACGTTTATTATAAATATCTATAAAAGTTAAATTTAATATTAATCCATGTTGAATTACAGGTAAATGTAAAGATAATAAAGAAGAATCATATCGAGGAGGTTCATATATAGCTATAGGTTTTCCTGAAATAAAACGTAATTCTTGAAGACGTGTATAATTATTAGCTTTATATGTATATTGATTTAATTGTGAAGATGATAATGTTGTTATAGATAAAAATATAGGTAAATTTGTAGAATGTAATTGAGCTATATAAAAATAATATATTTTTTAATTAATTAAATAATTAATATATATATATATATACCATGAGGTGTATGTATATAACCATAAAAATCATTCGTTTGAGTATATAGAATAATTTGTTTTGATTCTTGACCTAATAAAGTAATACGATAATCATAAGGAAGTATATCTCTTGGATTTAAATATAAACATTCTGATATAGAATAATGACAACTACCATCAAAACATCTATAAAAAAATATTATTATTATTATTATAAAATAAATAAAATAAAAATAAAAAACAACCATACCTATACATATTATTTGGACAATTATACAATCCTTTACACGATAATGTAGATTCTGTTTCTGAATTGAAAGATATACATGTAGAATCAGGACATCTTAATTGATTCTTCATACATCCATAAGTAATAGGACATGTTAATCTACAAATACCATCTGAACATAATTGATATGTAGATATAAAACAACTATATGTATTATTATTTGAATATAAAATAGGAATAAAAATAGATAATGTTGTAGAATCATAATGAATATTAATTTGATTTGATTTTTCTTTAGAATAAATAGAATAATCATAATAATGATAAGGTGAATAAATAGATCTTCCTACTTGTTGTCCTGATGGTGATATAAATATAGAATTACAATCGATATTGATATCTACACAAATACCATTAGGACATCTTTTAGGAGATGTAGTAGGACAAGGAGGAATAGGAGGACAAAGAGAAATATCACGAAAAGACCCATCAGGACATAATGTAATCGAAGAAAAAGGAGAAGGAGAAGGAGAAGGAAGAGATGAAAATAATGTTATATTTAATGTTTCACAATAAAGAGGAGAAGATACACATAAATCATTATAACAATGATAAGGAAGATTCTCAGGACAATTTGATAGTAATGGACAATCACCTTCATTTAATACACATGTACCTATAAAATATTATTATTATTATTATTATTATTATATATACCATCAGGACATTCTACAGGTAAATGTGAAGGACAAAAAGGAAGTCTTTCTGGATCTTGCTAAATATAGATATTATTATTATATTAATAAAATAAAAATAAAAATAAAAATTAATAAAATAAAAAATAAATAAAAAAACAAATAAAAAAACAACATACATTACAATTTATACACGGTTTACATAAACTATAATGAGCTACACAACTCATATCATCACATAGAAACGGAATATCTTTTGGACAAATAGGTCTTTTTGGACAACTTCTATATATAAAACTAATTTCTTGATCTGTTTCTTTTCCTTGTATTAATGTATAATTTTCTATAGAATTATAAGGATTATCAGATTGATCTTCATTTATAATATTTAAAGATAATAAAATAGGTGAATATCGCTGACCATGTAAAGGAATACAATCTCCAGAAGCACATGCTTGAGAATGATATATAGAACATCTATTTAATAATAAACATTGTGAAGGATGAGAAACACATTGACCATTTGGACATATATAAGATTGATTAATAGGACAAGAATATGTATTAGAATTTAGAATAGAAGAACATTCATTTCTTGTAGAAACACAAGTACCATTAGAACATAATATAGGATGAAGAGGAGAACAACCATTAATAAATGTACATTCATTAGCATTCCTTACACATTCTCCTCGAATACATTTATAAGGTCTTTCATGAGGACAAGAATGATAGGTATATTCAGTTGTACAATTATAAGAATATTTCACACAACGACCTGTTGGACATTTATAGGGAGATGATAATGGACAACCTATATATATTATTATTATTATTATTATTATTTATTTATTTATTAATTAATATATATATGTAATAATAATAAACTTACCATTATCACTAAGACAATCTTCTTCTTTTTCAACACATAATCCATTATATAATCCTGTTTTACACATATAATTATAAGGAGATGTACATATAGTTCGATCAGTACATAAAGAAGAAGAAGCACGACAACTACCATCAGAACAACGAATATAATTTGTATTATAATTACTTGTATTACAAGGCATAATCAAAGGACAATCTGTATACGATTTCACACATATACCTATAGCACATCGAATTGGTTTATCTTCACTACATAATGAAGGAAGACTAGAAAAATAAGAATATAAATATTGACGATCTACAAAATAAACTAAAGGAGATTCAAAGAGTTCTGAAGAAAATAAGGATAGTTTATTATTAGTATTATTATTTTTGTTAAATAATTTATGTTCATATTCATTTAATAAAGGAGATGATTTCTGAAGATTATTTTCTGTAAAGAAAGATTTATCCATATATTTCATAAAAGAATCGATTATTGTATTATATAGAGTATTTATTATAGATTTTATATTATTCATTATTTTATTAAGATAACTATTATTATTTATATCTGTATTCAATAATGAATTAACAAATAAAGAAGGAGAAGGAGATGTATCTTCAGGAATAAATGAATAAGAAGAATAAGGACAATAAAAAGTAGATATCATACATAAACCATTCTCACATTGTTTATATGGAGCAACACATAAAGCTAGATAATATTTATTTATTATTATAAATATAAATATTATTATTATTATAAATAAAATAATAAAATAAAATATAATAAAATAAAATAAAATAAAATAAAAATAAACAAACATACGACTACATTCTTCATCTTCTTTAATACATTCACCATTATAACATGATTTAGGTTTAGAAGAAGAGCAACCATTCGAAAGAGGACAATCTTCTATAGATTGACGACATGTACCATCTAAACAACGTATATATCCATTAGTATTACAAGTCCAATCACACGAAGAATGATAAATATCTATATTATTCTTTGAACTATCTTTTGTATAACATATTAATGTATTATGACACCATCCACTAAATTGATCATTATTACAATTATCATTCGATATACATTCTTCTTTTGAAGATACACATAATCCTGAAATACATTTATAAGGTTTAAACATAGGACATAAAGGTTCAGAACATAAAGAAGAATCACGAACACATGTACCATCAGAACATAAATATTTATCATAACTACAAAAACCAGTCACATAATGATCACTTTCCATTGAATATTTATCTAAAAAAAGATATTTATTATATTATAAAAAAATATATATTATTATAAAAAGATATATATATAAAATAAAATAAAATAATAAAATAAAATAAAACAACAATAAACACCTACTATAATAACCTTCATATCCATTAATACAATCACTTCGATCTTTAACATACTCTCCATGAATACTACAGAAACTAGTAAATTTAGTAACTTGTCTTGCTCCTGTAGTAATACATTTTCCATTAAGACAATTCGAAGGTACATAAGGAGGTATAGGTGGACAATCATCTTCAGAAACATGACATGATTGATCCCAACATAATATAGGATTTGTAGTTGGACAATATAATAATGGACATTTCTTTGTTATAAATACACAACTACCATCATTACATAATTTATAATTAATAGGACAATGAATAGTATTAAGACATTGATTCTGATGATAATGACATAATCCATCACTACATAAAATAGGTTTATTTCTTGGACATATACGATAAGAAGGACATTGTTCACTTTGAGATATACAACTACCCTCTATACATCGTTTACTACCTTTAGGACAAAGAGGAGGAGGAATAGAATTCGATAAGATATTCGATTGAAAGGATGTATCTGTAGATAATGGATCCCAATAATATTTATTTATAGAAGTTAAAGATCCTTCTATAGAAGCAATAGGATCTCCTGTAGGTATAAAATAGGGAGATATACTATATATATAATAACTATCATCACTATAATGTATATTATATCTTCTACAAGGATAAAATTGATAATTACGTGAACATAAATGTTGATATCGATCTTTTATTTTATTTATACAATTATTTATATCTTCTTTATTATTATATACATTACATACATCGATATACATTTCTAAATATTTACTAACACATTGTTCTATTGTATGTTTTATATTTAAATCTGATTTATCATGATATTCTGTTATATCTAAATATTCTTCATTATATTCTTGTAAAGAATTATAGATATAAGGGAATATATTGGTAACACCATAAGTACTATCTTCAATCATATAACAACCTCCATCTTCACATCTCATTTCATTATCTCTACATACAGATATAGTAGGACATAAATAAGAATGTTCTACACATATTTTTTGATAATCACACATATAGAATCCTAATGGACAATGATAATTAGATTCATCAGTACATAATGAATAAGAAGATACACAATAACCAGTATCACATAATATAGGACTCGTAGTAGGACAAATAACAGGACTTGAACATAATAAACTATTTCGTACACATGTTTTACTAGAAGAACAATAATATGGATAAGCAGAAGGACAATGAGATGTTAATAATATTGAAGGAGAAGGAATAGTTATATTTGTAGTTGTTTCTAAAGATTTATTTTATTATAGTTTTTATTATAGTTTTTATTATATAATATATATATATACTTCCTTGTTGATTTCTTTCAATAAAATGAATTTGTGAATAACAATCTTGACTATTTTCAACACAAGTACCATTATCACAAAGAATAGGTTTTTCAAAAGTACATAAGATACTAGGTCTACATTGTTGATAGAATAAAGCACATCCTCCATTAGGACAATTTATATAAGGAGATCGACAAAGAGGTGTTTGAGAACAATAAAAAGATGAAGGTTTACATGTATTATCAGGACATAATACAAGAGGAGAAGGACATGTAAATTTATTAAAGAAAATATATAAATATATAAATAAATATATAAATATAAATATATAATAATATTATAAAGGATATGTAACATGTGTTGGACATTCAAGCATAGAAACAACACAAGTATTATCATTACATTTATAAAAGTTTTTTGGACAATTTGTATAGATATTAATGATTGTAGATTCATTTAAAGATTTTTCATAAATAATATTATTATAAGCATCTTTATGATAGAGAGGATAAGGAAATAAAGTAGTTTCTTCATTATTATTATTATTAATAGTTTTAATAGAAGAAATAGTTTGAATATTATTATTAAGAATAGAAGAAGATGAATATAAATTCATATTTTTTGATCTTGTATTCGGTGCACTTTCAGATAAATTTAAATATAAGAATTTATTATCATATTGATAATTATAAGTTTCACCAAAAATAAATATAGAATCCGAAATACATTGATTTGAAGGAGATAAATGATAATATCTTGGACATGTAATTGAAGAAGGACATAAAGTAGCATTCTTAACACAATATCCTTGAGGACATCGATAAGGATAGGTTAATGGACATGTTGTATATATACATTCAGATATACTATAATTATAATATTTATAATATTTATTATTATATATATACTTATGTGTACACATTCCATCAGGACATAAAATAAGTGGTTTAGGACAAAAACGAAGAGAAGGACATTCAATTGGATCAATAACACAACTTTTCTATTTATATATTTATTATTAATATAATAAAAAAATTAAAATCATAAAATAAATACTTTATCCCAACATAAAATAGGAGCATAAGAAGGACATTGAATAGAGTTTTTATATTGATTACATTCTTCTACAGATACTGCACAAGTAACTAGATCTCCACAAGTAATTGTAGAAGGTGGACAATGAACTTGTTGAGGACACATTTGTTTATTTATAGCTATTGCTCCATCAACACATATTACTTTATTTGTATCATGTATAGGAAAAGAAGGACATCTAAAAATATATTATATTATATTAATTATAAAAAATAAAATCAATATATATACTTCATATAATTATCAACACAAGCTCCATTTTCACATATATATCCATGACAAGTACAATTATGAATATCTTGTTGACAACCTATATGAATATCTTCAGATTCACGATTCATACAAGCTTCCATTCCTAGAGGACAAGTAAGACTATTATGACAATCATTCCAATCAGAAACACAATGAATATCTTGTCCATTATCAAAGAATTCTATAGGATTCTTTATGTAATTACCATTCATATTATTATAACATATATAAGGACTAAGAGAAGAATGCTGTTTACATAAAGAAGGAAGGAAAACAAGATTTGGTTGAGTACCTAATAATATCTTTGTATAGATTTCTGTATTTGTAAGATCATCCCAAGTAATATCTGTTAAATAAAAATCTATAGATCCATAACCATATAAAGGAGATAATATAGTTAAACTATGTATATAAGGAGTCTGAGATTTGAAAGGAATAGTCAATCGAAGCTATATAGAAATATTTATAAATAATAATTATTAAATATATATATAAAATCATACAGATCTTTGTTTTCCACTTGAATCAAGAGTAATAATAGCAAATAGAGTTTTATTGGATGTATTAATATCTAATAAATTCCCTAATGCATCACGAATCTTAATAATCATAGTCACATCTGTATATAGAGAAGTACTCTCTGAAATAAATGATATATATGTATTTGTATATTCAGGTTCTAAAGGAGAAAGAGAAGTAAGTTTATTAAGAAATATATAGATATATTTTTATAATTATATTATATATAATATAAAGGATATAGATAATGATATTGAAGATATTGATGATTATTAATAATAGGATAATATATATAATCACCAGAATAGATTAATTTATATTCACAAGTATAGGAATCCTTTATAAATATACAAGGGAATAGTTCAGTATGAAGAATAGGATTTCCATCACCCTCTATATCCAGTGATACATCCATTTCAATAGAAATAGAATAGGCATCGAATTCTATTGGACGTTCATATATATCATAAAGATATACATATATAAAACAAGTTGTATTCACACGTTCACATTCATCATTCTTAAGGACTATATTTATATTTATATTCATTTATTTATATAATAAGAATACTTGTAGATTGATATCTGATTTGTGCTGGATAGAGTTGAATCTTTAATAATGGAAAAGGAGAAGTTGAATTATAATATAATTGAAGTGTATATTCAGTTAGTATATTTATTAAAGAAAATAATTTTTATTTTTTGAATAAATATTTACTTATATATAAATAGGATATAATTTCCAGGATGAGTAGAAGTTAAATCATTATAAATTATCAAATATTGACCTATATATAAATATTATTTTATATTATATTATTATATATATACCAAGTTCTTTATCATATAATTGAACATTCAAATGAGGTGGAATAAACATTGTATTCGACTATATAGAATACTAATAATACTATATATATTATATAATAAATATACAGAAGATGTAATAGCCATAGAGAATAGATTTGTGTCAAAATAGGTATATACAGGATTCCCATATATATCTACAGTAGATAATAAGAATGATCCTTTTGTCTATTAATATATAATATAATATATAATGTAATATATAAATATATACATTTTCTCTTAATCCATGTATACTACATAATCCATCAGGTAACTTATCTTCATTCTCTAAGGGAGAACAGGAATATATATAGGAAGTAGCTTCTGATGGTTTTATAATAGCTTGTATTGGAGAATTCTATTTATATATATATAGAATATAATAATATAATAAATATACTAATAAAGCTACTCCTGATAGTTTTACATATATATCATAGTTTCCAATTGTATATAAATATAACGAAAATACATATACATTTCCATAAATTAATATTGCATAACTATATAATAATTATAATAATAATAAATATATATACCTATCTGTTTCTATACGAGTTTCATTCTTATATATTTCTATATATAATTCTTTTGATATATCTTCTTCTATTGTATTATTAAAGGAGTGATTATTAAGAAAATATTTATTTATATAATATATATAAATAATAATAATATAAAAGATATATCAAAGAGATGAACATGAATGAAAATTTGAGTACCAGCTATATAAGCTATATATATAAATAATAATGATAATAAATATATATATATACTTTTATTGATTCCTTCATCATCTAATAATTCTATATATATAATAATAATAAAAATACATATAATAAATACCATTTTTTCCATAATCTTCATAATTAGGAACAGGAATAGGATTATTATTAGAAGGGAAATGAATAAATGATTGTTGAGGGTCCATAATTGATGGAGAAATAATCAATTGAAATTGTTGTTCATAATGAACTTGCTCAAGAGAAAATGTTATAGTATATGTATCAGCATCAATATAATACATTCTATATAATAATAATAATAATATAATATATATAATATATACTTTGTATAAATAGTATTATGATCAAAAATAAAGATAGCTGGTTTATTCCCTGTGCAATAAGGTAAATCACATACATTGAGATTATTACCCTTAGAATCAATCACTTTATAATATAATAATAATAATAATAATAATAATAATATATATACATGTTGATTTTAAGAATGGTTGAATATAAGTAGGATTAATATCATTACCATAAATATCTCGTGGATGAAATGTACAATTAAATTCTATTCCTGTAGTTAATTCATCAGGACAAAGTAAATAAGAAGGAGATCCAAGAAGATCTATATAATTATATTATTATTATATATTATATATTATATATATACTCATATTAGGATAAGCATAAGTAGTAGTAGTAAGTATTTCTATATAGGGTTGATCTTCAAAGGATGTAGAAATAGTAATAGTATATAGATCTCGATAAGAAGAAAGATGAAGAGGAGAATCTATTAGAAACTATATAAATATTAATTATATATATATTATTATATATACAT
Organism: Blastocystis sp. Blastoise; assembly: GCA_039096225.1. NCBI lineage: Eukaryota > Bigyra > Opalinata > Blastocystidae > Blastocystis > Blastocystis sp. Blastoise. The sequence continues at coordinate 2,332,381 of JBBPEB010000014.1, forward strand.
GAATATGATTATTGTTGAGAGTATAAGAATAGAGAAGAGGAGGAGAAGAAGTTAAATTGAATTGTTGATTTATAGGAATAGGACTATATAATAATAATATTAATAAAAAAAATAAATATACATTTCATTATTATGAATATCTTTAACAATAACATCTAATTCTCTTCTTATTTCAGGTACAAATCCCATACTGAATGTTCCTGAATAGGTTGATGATAAAGAATACTTTAAACATGTGAATGTAGTAATTGTCACTGATGTATCCAATATAGGCATATTATTATATAATAATATAAACGTATAATTACGAGCAGTAGGAAGATGAGGTATAGTTGTATATAGATTAAAGAAAATAATAGTATTTAATTAGTATTATTAATATATATATATAAAAGGATATTTATAAGTACCAAGTGATATAGTTTCAACTATATACATAATTCCATCATAATAATCTTCATCTATATTTATCCTATATATATATTTATATTTATATAATAATAGAATACCATTTAAGATTAGATTGTTGACCCGTAATAATATGTTGATTTTCATCAAATATTTGAAATGAAAAGAATGGATCAGTTTCTAAATTGACATTTAATATCGATGATACATGAAATTTAAGAGGAGATGTTAATCTATAAATATATTGAAAATAATTAAAAAAATATATATACATGAATAAAGAATAAGGAAGAGAAGATAGAGTAACAGGAATATCTTTAGAGAATAGATTATCTTGTTTATTTTGAAAGAATAGACGTATATATAAATAAGGATATTCTGATTCAGTAAGACCAATAATAGAAGACATTTCAACAATATAATGAATATGAATACTATAAATAAATATAAATAATAAATAATAAATAATATTAACATACGTATTATTGAGTATATGTTTATCTACAGTAAAAGGAGTATCTTCTAAAGTATCAGCTCGTCGAATATCTATATCAATATATTCTCCTTCATGATTATATATAGAAAAAGAAGGATCTTCTTTTGAATATCCACCTTCTTCAATATAATATGTAGCATTCAATGAATTAAAATATTCATCCTATTATAAATATATAACAATAATAATAATAATAAATAAATACTTTTAAATTCATATAGATATCTCCACAAATAGAAATATTAGTAGAATCACAATAAGAAACAAATTCAATTCCAGTCCCATGAATATCAGTATGAGCAATATAAAGAGTACCAGGAACAACAGCTATTATATATATTATATTATAAATATAAATATATATACTTAGATAAGAATCATAGATATTTCCAGAAACTAATGTAATCAATGAAATCTTATGGAATCCTGATACTTTAGCAGGTATAGAACATGTACTAAGAAGACTTATTGAATCTGGATTCATAACATCATAATAAGTATTTCGATCTATATAAAATTATATTCAAATTATATATATTTATATATACCTTCTACATAACTATAATCACATATTTTATATACACTTTGTAAATTAATTACTGAATTATTATATCTATAAATAATATATATATAAATAAAGAATAATAAAATAATTACATATCAAAGAATTTGATGTTTATAGGAATAATATCACCAGCAGTATAAAGAGAATCATGAGTTACTTTTATTGTAGATGTACTATATATATATAAGAGAATAATAATAATTAATATACATTTCAGTAGAAGGTATAGTAGTGATATTCAATTCTAAAGAGGACCAAATATTATCTTCAGATAAACAATCTATTTTCACAGTTATATTTCTAACTTTTGAAGGTAAATGAATAAATGTATAAAGAGGACAAATAGAAGTATATTGATATTCTTGTGTATATATATCAAGAGAAGGAGATGTTGAAAATGAATAAAAAGATTTCTGAGTATACTATATAATAATAATATATTATAATATAAATATATAAATATACTTCTCCATCACCTTTAATATACACTTTATATTTATCTCTTCGATTATCTAAACAATATCCATCATCATATATATCTCTTGTATATATATACATATACGTTAATGTACCTGCAAAACTAATAGGACTGTAAAAAGTAGAATTAAGAAATATATATAATAGTATTAAGAGAATATAATATAAAATAAAATAAAATATAAAAAGGATATATAGATTTCAGTTTTCGAGCAATCATTAGGACTAATTCTACTTTGAATAGTACAATATATATAAGAATTAATTGTATCAATATCTTCTTCTTCTTCTTGATTTAGAAGACGTACATATAAATGACCATTAGAAATCTCACGAAAGAAGCGAATGGATAATGTATATTGTGAAGTAGAATCCATAGTGATTCTATAACTAAAGAATTGATCGGATTCACCTGGAAATAAAGGAATATCAAATCCTTCTGAAGATGTTACATATAATTTTATTATAAAATTATTCTGATTCACTAAATTATAATAACGATCTCTTACTATTAATGTAAACTATATATATTATTATTATTATTATTATTATTATATATATACATCAACACTTCTATATAAAGGAATAATTGAATAGATAGTAGAGATAGAAGAGTAGAGATAAGAAGGAACATCACTATATACTGATAATTGGAATGGAGTATTAATCACACATAAACCATTCACACTATAGAAAATATTATTATAGATTTATATATATTTACATCCATCTAAAATAAACAGATTCTGAAGTATAAGAAACAAATTGATATATTAATTTTTCATGTAATGGATCTATATATATATAATAATCATAATAATAAATATATAAAATACCTTCTTTTGAAGTAAAGAAATAAGATTGATCTGTATTTAATAGAATTGTTCCTGTAAATAATGTTGTAGGAACTGTATTATTATATTCATCACGAAAATATATTTCAAAATTATCTATATATATATGTTATTATTATATAAATATAAAATAAATATAAATATATACGAATAACACCAACACTAGTAGTTTTATTTGGTGGTATAAAAATAGTATTTGAAGGAAGAAGAGAACCATGAGTTACTGTCCATGCAGATAAAAATGGAGAATAATGAATAGGAATACCATCTACTGTTATATAAATATCATATATAGCTACATAGAAAGCTTTTAAATATAAATAAAGAGAAGAAGAAGAAAGATAGGAGAAGGTATATGTAGGAAGAGATGGAACTATATATATATATATAGAATAATAAATAAATAAAATATAAATATACCCTTTCGATCACTAATAAAAGTGACTTTAATTCGTTGTTCGAGATCGATATCTATAGGTATTTGTCCACATCGACTATTAAGGAATAATTGAAGTGGATATATAGATCCTGCAGTACTCGTGAAGAAGAGAGGATATTCAGAAGGAGTAATAGTAGTAGAAGTCAAAGGAATCGTTGATACTGTAGGAGATATCAATTGGATACCCTATTCAATATAATTATATTATTATTATTAATATATACATGTTCTGGTGAAATAATTTCTAAATAATATCCTGATGATAAATGAGAGACAGAATCCTATATATATAATAATAATAATGATTATATATAGAATAATACAAGATTGATATTGAGAGTATGTTTATTAGAGAGATAGAGATGAAGTTGATTATATCTAGAGATCAACTGTAGAGTTAATTGTCCATTATTATAGAAGGAATAGGATACTGAAGTAATTATAGAAGGAGATTTTATTGTAGGAGGAGTATCACCAGGTAAATATACTTGAAGAACTATATATTTATTATTTAATATTATTATATTTATATACTATTTTCATTAAAGAAGAATATATAAGAATTAGATTGAGAGAAACATCGAGATTGAAGTATATTATTATAGGGAATATCAGGGTTTATTACAGGAGTAGAAGAAGAATATTGTATATAAGGATGAAGAAGAATACAAAAAGGAGATATGGATTCTATATATATATAATATAATATATAGTATATATATACCTAAATAGATATTTGATTTAAATTGAAGTATTTCATACATATAAATATGATATCCAAATATTGATGTTTTATTAAGAGATACAGTCTAAATATATATATTAATAATAAATATATATATATACTTGTTGTTGAATATGAATATTTTTGAAATCTCTTGTACAATAATAAGGATTTTCTCCTTCACTGTTTAAAGTACTACTATAACTATTTCCAGAGAGATTAATACTACTATTCATATTCGGTATAGTTGTAGTATCTTCTTTATCAATAATCATAAAAACTACTTTAGAGAGAAGAGGAGCATCACAGAGAAATGTCAAATTCGTTTGAGTTATAAAACGAGATATAGAATCTATAGAATAATATTATTTTATTATTATTATTATGTATACTTGATTGAGTTCCACATGTTCTAGAAGCAAAGAATATAGATATAGAATAGGTGATTCCAGGAATAAGACCTAATTTATCTGCATAATTCGTTATATTAATATGAGAACCAACTGGAGTGTTATAACTATATATATAATAATATATAATATAATATATAATATAAATACCCTCCATAATCTAAGAATAAATGTTTATTAATAAAAACCCATAATCCATTATTGGTTTCAAAATCTATAAATTGATCTGTTCTATTCTCATATCTATATATATAATAATAATATTTTATAAATATAAAACAATAATAATATACAAGAAAAATAAATTTGTTTTCATAGTAAACCAGCATTTCTTACCAATATATTCTTCTATTGGACTTAATGCATATCCTCCTTTTACATCTGTTAAAGGAAAATAAGTAGGACTAGAAGATATAAAATATTATAGATATATATATACTAATTAAGTGTAAGAAGGTTTTTGGTACCCATAATACCAATAAGAGGAAAAGAGAAAGAATATGAATTATTACTTTCTGTAAACCATGTATTGAAGGTAGAATATGTAGAATTCATAGATGCACTATAAAAAAGAAGAATAAAAATAGTATTATAAAAATATATATATACACAGGAAGATCATAATCATTGAGTTCTGATTCAACGAATCCAGTTTCTTTAGAACTTCCCCATTTCTGAAAGTCAGTATTTCCTTGGGGATCTAAGCAACATAATCGAGAAATCACTTCATTATTATGGAAATCATCAGTAATATCCTCTACGAAACAACATCCATCTCCTGCAGCAGTATAATCATAATAGGTACTCATTGTATATATTATAGCTATAAAAAATTATATTCATTAATTATATATAAATATACGAGAAGTAGCAACAAAAATTCGAATATTATTATCAGCATAATCATTCACTTTATCACATACTGTTTCTACTCTATCTTCTTTTGAATATAAATTTGAATATATATATCTATATATAATATAATAATACAAAAATAAATAAATATATACTTTGGATAATTTGAAGGTTGTTTTGTAATAAAATTATCTGTATAATGAATAATACAATCACGAATACCAAATCCTTTCTCATCAACATATAATGCATATACTCTATATATATTAATAATAATTAATAATATATATATATACTTATAAGTGACTGATTTTGTTTGTATTTCAATATATTCACCTCCAGGAAGTGATTGACAAGATTCATAAGGCCATTGATTTGTTATGAATTCATTAAATGTAGAATACTTTTGAAAAGTCATTATGAAATATTCATCATCAGACCAACCATTTATATTCAATATTAACAACTTTAACGAGGTTCCTGGCAATAACGAAATAGGAAGGGAACCTATAAATATATTTCAATTTATATTTATTTTAATAGATAAATGTGATGATAAGAATCATAAATTTCATATTTTTAGAAATAAATAAATTATAAAAATCATACCAATTACGTCGTAATCTCTGAATGAATTATTCTCTATGTTCTTAAAGCCTGTAGGATTCGATATATGTTCTATATAACTTCGTTTATCTGTTATAAAGTCATTATTGGAATTCGAATAAAACATTTCCCACATTTGACCTTGAAAATGATAACAATAAGTCTAAATAAATTTATAAATGATTCTAGAATTCTATTTATGTATCATTACATACAAGATAAACTTCATTACGATCTTTTCCTATCCAAACATACTCAGAATCAAAATAATAATCACCTCCTTGTTTTATCATACAATCTTGTACAGGCAATTCTCTTGATTTACCTATTCAATTATGTGGAATATTATGGAATTAAGAGAATAGAAAAAACAAACCTAATTTCTTTCCAGAATTAACTGCTAAACATGTAGTATAGATGAATAAGAGTAGATATAATATTCTCATTTAATTAAATAAGAATTATAGGATGAATTATCAGAAAGAAACAAAAGTGTTTTGAAAACAAGAAGATTCTCTTAATTATTTGTTAGAATCTGAGTGAAAAATGGTTTGTGTTGTTTAAAATGAGTTTGGCTGAATTTTCTTTGATTTCTTTGTTGTTGTAGAGGTTGTGTGTTATTTATAGTGTTAGAAGATTTTATATTTGAATGATTATGTTGATTGTTGCTTATTATTTTAAAATAATTAATTTAATTTGGAAATAATTCATTTAATATTTTAGTTAGATGAGTATTGTGATGAGTATATAAAAGTCTATGTGATGAGTTAAATAGTATTATAGTAATTAAATAAGAGAAAAGTCTTTTAATTCAATTTTACTTTTTAATTGTTTGTTTTATTGAATTATTTTTTGATATATTGTATTATTTAAAAAATTTTACATATTATTTGAAATCAATTAATTTATTTTAATGATAATTATTGTTAAGAAAACTGAATGATTATCATAAATCTGAATCATATGAATAATATAGCATCTATACATTTTACAGTTCACTTTAAAGCCATTCAATACTTTATAATTTTTCTTATTGAATAAAAAAATGAAGAAAACAATAGAATCGTTTTTTCCCATATTTGTACTACTCTTCTCCATGATTTGCAACACAATATTTTTTGGGTATTTCTACCAATTTTTCTTCTTTTTTCCTTATCGTTTCTTTCCATCAATTCACATAATGATATGAGCAATTAGCAGATATCATAAAACTGATAACTAAAGTCGGGAAAGAAACACAATTATTAGAATGTCTATATAGAATATCAATGAATAGAAACTCTCGTATTTTACCACTATTTCTCTTGTATTATACATAAATTGACTGATTGTAAAAAAGTTGCTAATTCAACTGTTTTGAAAAAAGTATAAAAATCGTTATAGCTATAGTTTCGGTATTTCCCAAGAAATCAGTAAAAGTGATCTTACTAGTCAAGAGAGAATTCTATAGTGTCTACAGTCAAGTCTAAAAACAATGAAAACCTATTGGAGTCAATAAACAAAGAATTCTTATAAGAGTCTCTCGCTATTAACCTAGTTTTTAAATAAGATATTCTTTATAAGCTATGTTATCAAAACGAGTCATAAAAAATAGAAAAATTTGCTTTATTTTCTATATAAAAAGATTGCTATCTTATGTCAATACGACTTTTCCCATAAATCAGCAAACAGTATTCAGAAACTCTTCATTCATTTGTATTCGTTGCTTTTTGCAAAATACTTTGGCTATCAATTTTTATTTTTCATTTTATTCTATGAATATGGAATATAATTATATAATTTATTATTTTCTAATGAATATTTTATGTGTATTCTTCACTAGTAGATTTTAAAAAACATAATAAAGACAATTATAGTGATTCCATTTCAATAATGTTGTCAATTTTGAGTATAAATTGTTATATAATGTTTATCAATATTAGAGATATACATAAATGAATTTTATAGGATTAAAAGAGGAAATGTTAAAAAAATAGTTTATAAAATTGTATTAAAAGCGTTATATAAATATTTTGTGAAACTCTTCTTCTTAAAATTTATTTTTTTAATTTTTGAATGATAAAACGTATTAAATCATTTATAAATGTATTATTCTATTCTATCTACTTGCTAACTTGTTTAATTGATTAAAATGAATACAAAAAAATCACCGATTCTCAAAGATGAGTATATTTTTCTTATTAATAAGTTAAAAATAAATGTTATTCACAATGTATTGAATATGTATAATAAGAAATAATAAAGAATAACGATGAAAAAACATCAAAATTGATTATTTATAAAAATATATTTGAAAAGTCTTTACATATCAATATCAGTGTCATAAAGAAATATAAACTCATAGATTTAAATTTATAAATGATTTATTATATGAAGAGGATCTTTATGTATTTAATAATGTGAACTATTTCAAAATACTTTATACAATAAAGAGTAACAATGAAATGTTTTTAGAGAATTTAGTAGATGAATCAACTTCATACTCTTCAACTGTTTTCAATCTATATATATAAATAGATTCTTCATAAATATTAATTTATATATAATATAATAACTACATAAATACCATGAATATCAGGAAATAAAGATGAATTGCTTGTTTCAATTGGTATACATAAGGTATATTCATGTTATAATATACAGAAATGTGATAGAATAGTTTTTTATAACTTTATAGAATATAATATTGCTATTATTTCAAAAACAAGAAGAGAATCACTGTTAATTATTTCTATCTTGTTGAAATTCCAGTAAAAAATAAATAATTGACACATCATGACATCATAAATCATTCTAGACTTCTTAAATAGCTGCTCATGAAGATCAATATAGGATTTTGAAAATAATTTGTTGAAGAATTGTGAATATTTGACTTTTATTTGAAATATACTTTGCTAACATGTGATTAAAGCAGCCAATAATACGTTCATTTATGTTTATTTAGTAATTTTGATTCTTATATTTCTTTTTTTGATTATAATAATGAATTCTTTGAGTATATCCATGTTCTTTATGTATTTTAATAAACATATTCAACTATATCGAATTGAATAAGTTATTTTAACGATATAAAATGATTAAAAAAGATTTAAAAGAAATAATATTTTTCACTTTTTATTTTCCGCTTTAAAAAAAAATATAATCGTGATTCTTTTTTGATACTTGTTCATTCACTTTGAAATGCGATATAATTACCCTTAATATCAATGAGTAACTAAGAGTAATTCCATATATATCTTTTCTAAAAATTTGCAAGTTTTAATTTTTCTTGCTTTCACTGATTCATTATTTTTATTCTAGGATACAACTATTTTCAAAGTATTTATTGAATATACTATATAGAAATTTGTTTACAAAGCAAGACACTCTATGATTATGTTATTTTTATAGTTGAATTCAAGTGATGTCAGAAAATAAGTCAATATTAACAGAAGATAAATGTATGTGAGTATGATTACAATCAATTTATATGTTTTTAGATTTATTTACGTTTCAGGATGAAACGCAATTATGGATTTCAAGAGAACTTTTGGAGAAATATCCTCAATTCCCCTTTCATGATATTATTCAACACTCAGATAAATATGAAGATGGTAGCTATTATATAGATATACCTTCAATGAGCATGGATAAAGTTATTTCTTTATTTAATGATAAAAATATAGATATTTCTTCTTTAAATCTACGAGATAGTTATGATATATATAGAACACTTTTTGAATATTCAGTTACACTTGATAAAGAAATTCAAAGTGATTTATTATTTCATGTTGAAGAATTATTTATTGACTATTTGAAAGCGAATCATTATGCTATATATGGCAATAAAAAAAAGAAGCATCAATTAACTATTCCTATGGAAGTATTTAATTCAGAAACTAAAATTCTTTTTATTAATGGTAATTATATTACTATTTAAAGAAAAACTAAATATATATAGGATTAATTACTTCTTTACAAATGGAATTATTATTCTATTATTCGCTTCTTATTAAAATGATGAATATTAAACAAGTAGATATAAATTGTATTTATATATTTATTTATTATAATACTAATGATATTTATAAAATATAGATGAATATGCCTCGAATATTCCATTAGAATATATATGTCCATCATGTATTAAAGATATATATCCTTCATTAAGAAAATTAACAATTTCTGGTATATAAATATATAAATATATAAATATATAAATATATAAATATATAAATATATCAATATATAAATACATAATATATAAAAATATATAGAAACTATACATTATAATAAAAGTGATGAATTATTGAATCCAAATACCGAGGAGTATTTGAAAGAATACACTGTGTTTTGTAATAAATATGGATATGAAATGAAAAATAATGAGACTTATGAATATTACATGAAATCTGAAATGAAACGATATAATGAAGTTTCTCCTTTTAATAAGACTGTTGCTGAATCACAAAATTATGAATTAGATTCTTATTTTGAAAGAGTAAAAATGAATGCTTTGCCTAAATTATATAAATGTAATATTGATGAAACTTTATATGTAAATGACTTTTCACAAATAGAAAGATCTCAAAATAATGATAGTTATATACTTATGAATAAAATTGGTATCGAATATGATAGTATGTATTTTTGTAATAGTTTATTAATATTTCTTTTTATAGTTAAAACAGGAAGTGAAACATTATAGTATGTATATCATTTAATTATTAATAATTTGTTATGAGTAGTATTTATGAACTGAATTCTGAGTATGGTATAACTCAACTATTAAGTGTTCCTTTATATTCTTCTATTTCAGAAATAAATATATCTGGTTGTATTTGAATTTATATATTTTTAATTAGAATAACTATTATGTAGATAAGTCTATTCAAAAACGGTTTACTATTCCTATTGTGAATGCATTTGAAAATGGTGTTTTTGATTCTATCAAAACTATAAATGCTCTATGGTGTATTTTTATTTATATTCATTAATAAATAATTATATATATTAAAGTTTTAGAAATGCTAGAGGATAATAAATGGATACAAAAACATATTTTTCCTAATGTCACTAAATTTATATATGATGATCGTGATAGTATATATATATATATATAATGTATATATAATATATAGAATTTATGTCAATGTCGTTAGTCAATAAAGAAAGATTTCCTGGACTTCATATAATTCATTATGGTGTAAATTTTGGTATAATTATATAATAATTATTATTTCAAATATAGAACTAATATATTCTAGATGAATCTGATTTACAGAATTTGTTTCCTGGGAGATTCATATCTATGATTGATACTATTATATTGAATGATTATGATGAACGTTTAGAGAGTGTAACTCCATTTTTAGATGATTTAGCTTTTAATCATTCTATTCATATTGATGGACTCTGTATATTAAGTTTTACAAAATATACTATTTATGTTTTTTTTTAATGTTAATAATTCTTTAATCTCGATATATGATGTTATATATATAATTATATAGATGATAACATAAATGATTTATCTCATCGTGAAGAACTATTAGAAAAGAACATAATTTCTTTGCCTGATGATCTTGAAGGTATATTCTATTTTTAATATATATATTATTTTTAAAGTATATCTATATATTATTTTTAAAGTAAATGCTTGTGAGGAATATTATTATGATAGTTTGTTAAAGTATTATAAATATGCAGAGAATCAAAAGTTAAAGACATTTAATATTATTTTTTTATGTATATATATATGTATATACTTCTTTTTTATATTATATATAGATATATGGAGAAGAGATGATGATTATGATATTGAATATAGAGAAAGAAATGGACTTGATAAATTTGAAGAAATAACTAGTGACAATGAAGAAATAACTAGTGACTATGAAGAATATGAAGAAGTTCACGATACACCTATTGGTGATGACATGGAAGATGATTTAGAATTACTGTTTGAAAGTAGCTCATTAGATCATTTAGATAGTTTTTCTTTTGAACGTATGCTATTTTTAGTATTATTATTAGAATTAGAATAATTCTTACTTTGATATAGTAGAGCAAATATGTACGAGAAAACTAAGATGGATAAGTAATCTTTTTAATCATAATACAATAGGATGTAACGAATTGAATGTTAATTGTATATAAATTGATAATATTTTCTATATATATATATAGTAAAACAAATAGGTTCAGAGTCATCATCCGAATATTTCTCAATGATTCAAGATATCCTTAAAAAAATCATTCCTAAATCCTCTGATGTGTCTCTAAACGGTATTTAAATTTAAATCATATTGTAATTACTTTATATATAAAGGGATACCCCATTATAATATTATTGAAGGTTTAATAGAGAATGGCTATTTTCATAATACGGCACAATTAAAACTAGGTATAATAAATATATATGATTATTATTATTATAAAGATTTCTATTGTTATTATTGATAAATATAATGAAATTCATTATAGAATTACGTAATTTTTCAATTAGTTCCTTTTTTGAACTATATACAAAGAATAATTTTCCACAATTAAAGAATATTGATATCTGTATATATCTATAAGAATTTTGTGTTTGATAGATTAAAATATATATTATTTACTTAAGTATTAACAATAATATATATATAGCATGTAGTAAAATATCATTTGAACCTTTTATGGAAACTTTATGCTTATGTTTAAGAAAAGACAGCTTTTTATCTTCAACTACAGTTTCATTAAATGATAATATATGTTATAATCCAAGTTATTCCATTCTTCAATGCAAATATTCTTTGATGACACCAATGGAATCTATTATTATTGACAATAATGAAGATGTATCTAAGTATCAGATAGCTATATTATTAGATTGTATTAAAGAAAATAAAGTTCAAGATTTGAAATCTTTGAAGATATACTTTTATGAAACTGAATTACTTACAAAAATCATTGATATTGTTACTACTCAAAAGATTCCAAAATTGAAAGAGTTTCTTTTTATTTGTAATTTCAATATTTCTGAACAATTAATTAATACATGCAAGCAACAATTAAAAGACTCGCCATTTATACAAAACAATCATTTACGTTATAAGCTTTTAAAACTCTAATTTTTTTCATTAATTACGTTTTTTATTTATATTTATTATATATATATATATTAATTATTATGAACTTTTTTAAACATTATATTTAAATGGTATATTTTTATATTATTGATGAAATACTATTAATATGGTCTTGCTTATATTATATAATACTTATATATACTCACAATTCCAAAGAGATCTTTTTATAAGTGTAAATTATCAAATCAATTATTTTTCTATTCATTATCCATTGTTTTATGTAAAAGTATAAATTAAATATTTTATTAATATTATCATAAACACTTAATAATGAAATATAAACACATAGATAGGCGTGAAACTTTAAAAATATATATATAATATCATAATTGTTTTTTTATTTTATATATTTAGTTGAATGTATAAGTTTCTAAACATCATATAGTAGGCTTTTAAATATAGATAATAAATGTGAACAAAATGGTTATTATTAGTATGTATTTAGAGTCAAAATTATGGTTTTATATATATTTTTTAATTCTTGATTGTATTGAAACATTAGAAATAATATATACAAAAGTAATTTGTAATAATCAAATTATTCTATTGCTTTTAAGACAGCTGTCTTGACAATAACTGAATGATACTTTCACATAAACTATACTTGACTTTATATAAACCAAAATACAAAATTAAGATTTCAAAAATACACATTTGATCACCAATCTCAGTGAAAATTGTCACACAGCAATTCCATCAACTGATTTAAGAAGTAACTGGAAATAATTGGAATGATTATAAAAGGAAGTAAGGCAATCATAATATAGATAGGTGATTCACACGAATAATAATTGTTTAAAGAATAATAAATATCAATTGAAGCTCAAATAGATCATATGAAGAAGACTTGACACAAAATGCTAATAAAAAAAGATATTTAAAAAGGATTCATGAAGATTATTAATATTCAGAATACTTAAATTAATCATAAATATAGAACAGACTTACTACTATAGCTAACGAAAAAAAGAATGACAATGAGTTGTTTATTGTAATCTGTTTTAATGCTATTTTTGTAAATCACACAATTTATAAATATTATGATTTAATAATCTTATTAAAAATATAAATTAAATGAATAATAAAGATATTTAATGAATGAATTAAAAAGTTGATTAAAATCATGATTTATTTTAAAATGAAAGCTATAAAATGAAAATAATTATATAATGTTAAAATAAAAGTGTTTAAAAATATTTACGATTATTATTAAATTTTGAGTTATAAAAGAAAATAGTTTCATAATTTAATTAAAAGAAGCTTTCATATTTATTTTATTTCTTTTATTGTTTAGAATGGTGAAAGAGAATGTAGGATTTGATGCTGATAAGATTGGTGATATTCAGAAGGATGTAATTCATTTTGAAAGACTGATTGGTGATTTGATTGGTATTTTAAGTAAGTCAATAAGTTTTTGTGTTCATTCAGGTGAGTCAGTGAATGAATTAGTGAATCGATTAACAAGAAATTGTGATGGAATGAATGATAAGAATGGTGTTGATCCACATATAATTATCCAAGAATCTTCATATGTTCATGAAAGTGATTTAAATATGAATAAAAATGATAATGGAATTGATTTTATTCGATTTACGAATGCAGGTCCAGTTTATTCTCTTCCTAAAAGAATAACAAATAGTTTAGTAGGTAGTTTTATTTATGAAGCTTCTCAAGAAGATCAAAGAGCTAATGATGGTACTATATTTATTGATTATCATGGTGATGAAACAGTTGCTCCTTTATTAATTGATTCTTTAATGAATAAGAAAGTGAATATTGATAAATTAAGTTTTGATGATCAAATTGATTTATTAAGAATGTTTGATTACTGTAGTTTACCAATTCCTAAAGAATTTGTAAAATATTCATATAGATTTAGAAAGAATCATATTATGAAACACTATGAAGAAGGTGATGATGTTATTCTTTATATAAATGATAAGAAAGATGATATACTAAGAGATTATTTAAAGAAGAATGGATTATGGAATAATATAGTAAATGAATATAGTGATGGATATGTAGATTATGATGAAAAGAATAATGAAATGTATATGAATATGAATTATACATATATTGATCATATTGATGAATATATTCAATATAATTATATTTATATATCTGAAGAAGAAACAAAAAATATAAATAGAGAATTATTAGAGAATGAAATGTATAGTTTATTTGGTGATACAGGAAAAGAAAAGGTAAAAGAAGGAATGATGATTCCTCAATATTTTGTTGGCACAAAAATAATAATGAATTATTCAGTGGAAATACATTTAGTGAATTGGCTTGGTAAAGAAAAGAAATGGAAATTATTATTTAGAGCAAGTGAACATGATTACTTAGCAAGTGAATTTCATAGATATTGTGATAATAAAAGAGAAACAGTAACTATAATCAAACATACAGGTCATAATAATAACATTAATATATTTGGAGGATATACAGATCAAAATTGGGATAGTTCAAGTTGTATATTTATTTTATTTAATCATTCAATATGATTTATATAGGTTGGAAACCTTATTCTAAAGAATTTCTATTTATATTTAGCAATGAACATAATATTCCTCCTACTAAATATGAATATATAAATAATGATAAAAAATATGGTATATACTGTTATTCTTCTAATGGTCCATCATTTGGAAATGGCCATGATATCTATATATCTGATCAATGTCATAGTAATACCGATTCTTATTGTTCTGCATCTTCTTATTCTGAAGTGAATACTCCTCAAAAATCATCATTATTTGTAAATACTAATAGTGATAATTTTACGAATAAATTTACAGTAGAAGATTATGAAGTCTGGGGAAGAGCATAAAATGGGATAATACATTATGATTTCTTTTTGTTTTATTTTTTAATATATATTTTTTTTCTTTTCTTTCTTTAGAAAGGTTTTTTCAATATATATTATCTTTTTTTAATGAATCAAATACATAAAATAGTTGTGTTAATTGCTTCTTAAATATGATTATAATAATAAAAGATAATCAATATAATTAATACATAATTTTTTCAATCATAACAAATAGATAAAAATTTCCAAACATTTTGTGGCACTTGTTGTGATTGTCATAAAAAAACTACTGTATATTAATTTATATAGAAAATGTAAAAATTTTTCATCATCAAAAAGTTACGAAAGTGTCACATTTTGTATGATAATTGTACCGCCGAAAATAATATTATTTTGAAAGACACTGTATTAAAAAACATTTTTATTAAAAAATATTTTAAAATAATATTTAAATAATATGAATAATTATTTGAAAAAGTAACTAAA
Source organism: Blastocystis sp. Blastoise (assembly GCA_039096225.1). Lineage (NCBI taxonomy): Eukaryota > Bigyra > Opalinata > Blastocystidae > Blastocystis > Blastocystis sp. Blastoise. The sequence continues at coordinate 2,348,622 of JBBPEB010000014.1, forward strand.
CAATTTTCTCAATGTTTAATATGACTATTATAAAACAAAACCAATAAAATATTATTATTATATTAATCATGAATAATTATTAAAAAATAATAATATATATATATATGAAATTATATATAAAGAAAAAAGATTATAATGTAACATTTTTTTCAACTTTAACAGTTTCAACTTCTATTTTTTTGTGAGGTTTTAATTTCTTTTCTTTCTTTTCTTTCTTTATATTTTTTAGAACAAATATTAATATCAAAAGTATAACAAGAATGACAATAACAACAATAAGAATAATTGTTGTAATTGAAAGAGAATTACCTGTTGATACTATTTTTCCATTAATTGAAGTATTAGTAATATTTTGAAGATTAGAATCATTACTTGTTTTACATGCTTTAAGAAGAATAGAATCAATACCAGTAAATAGTGTATTTATATCATTCTTTATATTATCTTCATCAGCTTGATTAGCAGTTATTCTTACATTAACTGAAACACCATCAGTATAAGTAGATATACTAGAAACACTAATAATCTTTACAGCAGATGAAGGAATAGAATAACTAGTAAGTGATTGAACAATAAGTGTTCTAAATGTTTCAGTAGTAGAAGGAGTATTAAAAGCAGCTTCAGTTAATCCTTCAAGTTTTATAGGAATAGCAATAAATACTTTATTATCACCTGGATTTTCGCTGGCAGCAAATACATAACATTCAGAACTATCAGCAATTTGCCAAGAAGCAGTACCAACACCTGTATTTTGACAAACACGACTTTGAATACCTAATTGACCAGAAGGACATTCAATATAAGCAGTTATATCTCTTTCTGTAATAGGCCAATTATCATCAGAAGGACAATAAATAATACTTATCGTAATAGTAATAGTAGCAGTAGATTCTCCTCTAGCATTAGAAGCAGTAATAGTATAACTATTAGAAGAAGCTGAAGTAGGAATACCATATATAAAGCCATTTTGAGTATTAAATATTAATCCATCAGGAAGAGAAGGAGATATAGTTAAAGGATTAAGATTACCACCTGTAATAGAAGCCATAATTGGAGTAATAATATCATTCTTATAGCCAGTAATAGTATTTGTATTATAAGAAATGGTAGGATTCTTTAATTCACAATTATTAATAATAGTATCCCAAACAGCAGGATATTCAAGTTTACATAATCTAGTTCTAAATCCTTCATAATTAATAGGATCTTCACAAGGTAATGTAATTTGGTTACCAATTTCAGTCATAGACCAACCATTTTCAGCAACACAAGAAATAATACTTATCGTAATAGTAATACTAGCAGTAGATTCTCCTCTTGAATTAGAAATAGTAATAGTATAACTATTAGAAGAATCAGAAGTAGGAATACCATAAATTAATCCAGTAGTAGGATTAAATGATAATCCATCAGGAAGAGAAGGATTAATAGTTAAAGGATTCAAATTACCTCCTGTAATAGAAGCTATAATAGGAGTAATACCAATATTTTTATATCCAGTAATAGTAGTAGTTATATAAGAAATTGTAGGATTCTTTAGTTGACAATTATTAACAGCATCTTCCCAAACAGCAGGATTTCCTAATAAACATAATCTTGTTCTAAATCCTTCATAATTAATAGGATCTTCACATGGTAAAGTAACTTGCTCTCCAGCTTCTGTAACAGGCCATATATCATCCATTATACAATTATAAATATTAATAATAATATTAATAACAGCATTATCTTCTCCTCTTGGATTTGATACAGTAATAACATAAGAACCAGAAGAAGAAGAAGTAGGTGTACCATATATTTGACCATTTTCAGTATTAAATACTAATCCATCAGGAAGAGAAGGATTAATAGTAATAGAATTCAAATTACCACCAGTAATAGTAGCATTAACAGAATTAATAGCAATATTTTTATAACCAGTAATAGTTGTTATATCATATATAATTGAAGGCATTTTTAGTTGACAATTATTAATAATATCTCCCCAAACAGCAGGATATTCAAGTTTACATAATCTTGTTCTAAATCCTTCATAATTCATAGTATCTTCACAAGGTAAAGTAATTTGTTGACCAGCTTCTATAGATGGCCATATATCTTCCAAAGGACAATTAGTTGTGTTTATAGTAATAATAATACTTGTAGTAGTTTCTCCTTTTTGATTAGAAATAGTTACGGTATAAGAACCAGAAGAAGAAGCAGTAGGTGTACCATATATTAATCCAGTAATAGAATTAAATGATAAACCATCAGGAAGAGAAGGAGATATAGTTAAAGGATTCAAATTACTTCCAGTTATAAGAGCAGTAATAGGAGTAATAGGAATATTTTTATATCCAATAGTTGTAGGTACTGTATATATTATACTTGGCATTCTTAATTGACAATTATTAACAACAGAATCCCAAACAGCAGGATAACCAAGTTGACAAGATCTTGTTCTTGATCCTTCATAATTAATAGGATCTTCACAAGGTAATGAAGCTTCTTGACCAATTTCAGTAAGAGGCCAATTATCTTCAGAAGTACATAAAACTAATTCTATAAAAATCATGATAGTAGTAGAAACAGAACCAGCAGTATTCATAGCAGTGATAGTATATGTAGTAATATCAGAATTTGTAGTAGGTGTACCAGAAATAACACCATTAATTTGATTAATAGTAAGACCATTAGGAAGAGCTGGATCAATAGTATATGTCAATTCAGCACCAACTATATCAGGAGAAAGTGATACAGGTATATTTTTATGATAAATAAAAGGAGAACCAGTATAAGAAAGATCAGTAGGAGCGACTACAGTACAAAACTGTTGAATTTCACCAAATATACCACCAGTACATAGTCTTCTTTGAATACCAGTATATTCGATAGAACATTTTTGAAATGAATAACTTCCTTCAATAGCAGGCCCCCAAATACCATCAGCTACACAAGAAACAACCTTATTATTAATGTATAAACCAAATTCAGATAATTGAAAATAGGTATCACCACACAGAAGAGTATCAAGATCAGAATTATCACATTCAGTAGTGATAAATCGATAAGAATTATAAGGTTGAAAAGAATAGAAATCATAAGAGAATGTTTTTCTGTGTAAATTAAAAAATTGTTGGTGTTGAAAGTCTAATAATATCCAAGTAGCACCATTATCATTAGAACCTTCAATTCTCCAACTAGAAGGAGATCTCCGATTACAATATTCACCATTAGTAACCTTATAATGATTGATAAATTCTTTACGACCATTATTGAAAGTATATTGATAAATAGCACCAACGCATCGTGGACCACTAACAACTGAAGTATCTATTTTATTATCAAATAACATATCAGTACCTTCATCGCCAGTCTTTTCAATATCAGACCAAGCAACACCATCAGATACTCTGTATTCACCAGAAGCAATAAAAGAAACAACACTTGTGAAATTATTGGTAGTAGAAAGAGTATCTTTCTTATGAATCTCAATAGCTATAACATTAGTACCAACAACAAGAATAGGATTAATAAGTGTAGAAACAGAACTAATAAATACAGTACTAGAAGTATATTCAGCAGTAGCAGTAGTATTATAATTAACAAAACCAGTAGGCATATTAATTCTTCTGATTTCATTACCATTAAGATAAACAATCATACCAGCATAAGTACTAGCACTAATATCAATTCCAGCAAAATCAGGATTAATAGTAGAAAGAGTGAAAGTAGTTCTATAATATTGAGTATTACCAGTAGGAACAGGTAAAGATCCAGAAATACCAGAAGTCCAAGCAACATCAGAGAAAGAATCAAGATTCCAACCAGAAGGAACCTCACTATCAGAATCCAAGTATTTCCAAGTATTAGAACTAGAAATAATTCTACCGATGCTTAGAATAACTGTCTTAGGAGATACACGTTTAGTAACAGTACCAGAAACGAGAGGAGTTGTATCATCTTCAATATAAACAGAATAAGCACTAGCACCAAAATTGTCATTCTTTATATCAGACATAACTAAAGAATAAACACCAGTAACTTTACAATAGACGAAATCTTGTGTAGAATAATCAACACTAGTAGATCTTGAATCAACAACTACACCAGTAGAGTCTTTAAGAATCCAAGAAACTTTATTAGCATTAGTTTTATAATCGAAAGATAATTTGAATAGGTTATTAGGGAAATTACAAGTAAGTACAGAGATAGTAATTGTAGCAGTTACAGGAGTACCTTGAATACTCTTAGCAGTAATAGTATATACAATAGGAGATTGGAGTTGAGTAGGAATACCGTTTAAGTAGCCATTGGAAGAATCCATAGTAATACCAGTAGGAGGAAGAGGAGTAATACTAAAATCATAATAATATTCAGAAGAAACTAAAAGATCAGGAATTATAGCATCCTTATAAGCAACAAGATTAGAAGGAGTGAAACTAAAATCAGGAATAACAAGAGAATTAATATCTTCAATTAAAAATTCCCATTCAGAGAAAGCATATTTATTATTCTCTTCAATAACAACAGCTTTAGTAACAGCAATCTTATAATTAGTATAAGCTTTAGTAGAACCAAGAGCATAGAAACATTTTTTTTGTTGTCTTTCTTTCCAAGAATTATTAGTTTGAGAAGTAATAGAAGTCCAAGTAATACCATCCATAGAACCATAAATAGTCCAATCTGCAGGATCATGACTAGGAGCATCTCTGTTGGAATAAATACAATATTTATTCATATAAATAGCTCTCTTATTATTAAATTGAACGGAAACCCATTTTTCACTTACAGAATCATGAATAGGAGTAATCCAACGAGTATAAGGATTAGAATCAAAAAGATTAGCAGGATCACCATCTGTAAACACACCACTAGAAGCATAATAGCCATCAGAAGCATTTTGAATGACATTAGAATCGCCAAGAAGATGGAATATACCATCGAAATCAAGTTTATAAGAACCAGTACCAGAATTAACAAGAGCAATAGCTATAGTAACACTATTGTCATTAGAAAGAGTAGTCATAGGACCCGATACTGATCTCCATAAGAAAGAAGAATCACCATCAGTAGCAACAGTAGTTGTAGTAATTTCACCAGCAGCAATATTATATCTATAGACTTCATTACCATTTACATAAATAACACAGCCAGCTTTAGATTTAAAGAATAATTCCCAACCAACCATATTCGTCTTAGAAATAATAGTAAAAGTACTTCTAAGAAGAATAATACTTTGAGTAACAGAAACAAGAGGATTATAGTAAAGTTGAGACCAAGATACATCAGAGAAAAGAGCAGTCTTCCAATTAGCATCAGTAGGAGCACCTTGTTGATATCTCCAAGCAGATTGAGGAGCAAGATCAAGACGAGTATTAACATAATAAGTAGTAGTAGTACCAGTTAATAAATACAAGCGAGCAATTCTATGTTCAGTAGTAAGATCATATTTTATAGAAACATCAAGATAAGCACCTTTTTCCCAGCCATCATTATTATCATCGAAAAGAACAAATTTCCAACGACCAGCAGGTTGACATTCATTTAATAATTGATTAGCACCATTATTAACACCAGTAACAGTAATAATTTGAGTATTATCTTCAGTATAAATAACAACACGTTCATCTTTAGAAGTCGATTTATTCACTTTAGTAATAACTACTTGAGCCATAGAAGGTTGTTGACAAACAATAACACTAATAGTCATAGTAAAAGAAGTAGCAGCATTAGTAGCACCATCAATAGCACTAATGGTATAAGTTTTAGTGGGTGAAGTTGTAGTTACAGAACCATATATAATACCATTATTAGAATTAAAATTTAATTCAGTAGGTAAAGCAGGAGTAATAGTATATGTATGAATACCACTCGAAATAGGAGCAATAGATATAGATGGATCATTAGTATGAATATTAAGAGTATGAGAAGGATATTGAAGACCAGGAGTAACAAGAGGTTGATTTGTAACAAAAGTACGAATTTCAGATAATTGAGTAATACTTTCACCATTATTAGATAATATATCCAATTTAATTCTATTATAAGATTTTCTATTAGAAGGAATATTAAATATATAATTAGTACTTCTAGCAGCAAATTTGTTATTAATAACATGGTCTAAGAATATCCAGGTAATACCATCATCTTCAGAACCATAAAATTTCCATTCTTTTGGATCTCGTCCAATATAATCATTACCAGAAGTAATTTGATAAGCATTAAACCAAGTTTTAGATCCATTAGGAAGAGCAATAATAATAGTACTTGAAGTACCTTTAAATAAGTATTTAGTAGAATCAGAATTATCAGCAACATTACCACAAATTTCACTTGTATTATGGTTTTCAGCAGAACAAGTAGCAGTACCACCAGAAGTAACAACTTCACCAGCTAAAATAAGGAAATTAGAAACTTATTATGATGTTTTTTAAATATATTAAAATATTCGTTTAATAAAAATAGATTTATATAAAAAAGGTAATACACTACTAATAATATACTATTAGAAGAAATAGGAATAGCGAAAACATCAAATACATCAGCAGTATTTAATTGAGAAGAGTGAGAGTGAATTTCAACAGCAACTGTAAAAGCAGTACCTGATGTGACATAATGAGAGGGAGGAATAAAAATTCTGTTTTTATAAATGATTATAAATATGAATTATTTCTAATAATATAGAAAAATATATACATTTTCCAGGTAGGTTCTGTTTCAGAAGTTAATGAAGTTGTATTAGAATTCGATACACTATAAATAATATATAATAATAAATCATTATTATCTTATATATTTATTGATACAGATAAAAAATAATAATATAAATATGTTGTATTTAAATAAGCAAAAATATATATACATAGGTAAGCCAACACGAGACGCTTCAATACCATTTATATAAACGACAAAACCAGAATTGGTTTTAATACCAAAATGAATTGCATAAGTATTCATATCAACGATAGTAGTAGTAAATCTATAATAACGAGTAATAGTAGAAATAGGATGGAAAGAACCAGGAGCAAGAGAAGTCCAAGTAGAATCATCAAATGATATTTGTGTCCAAGAAGTATCAGCTTGAGCAGTAGTTGAAGTCTTCCAAGTAGCAATAGGACTAACAACCATTTTTACTATATAGAATAGCATACGATAGTAATTGTTTAGAAATGAATAAAAATGTATTATTATTATATATAAATAATTCTTATATTTGTAATAATAATGTATACAAGTGAATTGTTGTAATTTAGTGACACCTGAAGAAATTTCACCATTACTGAGTGTCGTGTTAAAGAAGGTAATGCCGTTATAATTAATTTGAAGATAAGAACCAGCAGACCAACCATCACCGTAACTAAAATTAATATATAATTATCATTAATTTGTTTTTTATTATATAAAAACAAAACACAATATTATTTTTTAAACTTCAAAAATACTAATGATTGCATACCTATCGTACATAGAAAGAGTGTAGACAGTATTCAATTGAAGACAAACATCGTATTCTTTGGAAGAAATATAATTAGTCTCAGTAACTTTTCCTTCATACAAATAAGTACCAGTTGTATCAGTACCTTGAAATATTTTCCAGGATTCTTCATAACGAAATAGGCCAAACTTTCTTTTAAGAATAAAACACTGGTAGGCATTTTCACGGATATCAAAAAAACGACAAATGAGAAAAAGTAAACAAAAAATTTTAAGACACTTTTCAGTCATAGCGAAAAGAGTAGCCAAAAAATAGGTTATTTTTGTCGGATATGGTCTTTCTTTTCATTCGTTCAGAATTCTTTTAGAAACGTCATTTTTTATTTATTTATCGTTGTGTGAATGATAATAAAAATATATATAACAAAAGACAATAGATAATAATAAAAAAATAATAACAATAATAAAGATAATAAAATAATAATTATTTATAATATTTTTGAGTAATTTGATATCATTTTGGATCACTATATATACATAAATGATAGAAATGATAATAATATAGATAACATATAAATATATACCTTTATGTATCACTTGTAGAATACCCCTTGAAGAAAAACCACAACTATAAAAATATAATTTATAAAAATAAATATATTATAATAATATACCTTCAACCACCAAACAGACTAGACCAAGAGAAACCTCATGAAGGACCTAGAACCTATATAAAAATAAAAGTAGTTAATTTTAAAAAAATAAAATATAATAAAATACCTTCAAAACCAGGGAGTTGTTAACCAAGGAGACCGACAACAACACCTGAACCTATAGAAGATGATAATAATAATAACAAAGAGAATGCTAAAAATATATACCTTTAATAGCACAAGATTTCTAGTTACATAGACCCCACAACTCATTGTTTAACTTTAAAGAAGAAGACCAATTAGGACCTATTTGAATCTATTTGGATAGATCATGAAGACTATAAAGTTTAAAGCAAATAAAAAATATTATATACATCTTATAATATATAAAAAATATCTGAAAAATAAATAAAAATAAAAATAAATATGTGAAAATATTAAATCTTAAAAATAAAGAGAAATTCCCCCTTATAAAATCTTTTTTTCTATAATAAAAGTTTGTGTAAATTCGTTGTTTCCAGGGGTTAAAACATTTTAAAATTTTCCCTTTTTCTCTATATAAAAGTCTATTTGAATTTTTAATTGATATATAAATGTTATATGTGTCTATTAAGCTTAATTATTTAATTATAACAGATTTCCGGACTTAATTAAACAAGAAAATTGTTATTTTAATAAACTATAATTACAATTAAATATATTTGTTAGTTATTTTTATATAATACTATTCTATTTATAATAAGAATGCAATAGAGAATCAAAATATATATTTAGTATAGCTATTGATGAAGATATAATTCGCAATTGACAACTTTTGTTTTATAGTATGTTTTAGTTCAATGCATCATATATTATTATTAGTGAATAAATAAACTGAGAATGTCTGAGAGGTTTGTAAGTTGTTTTAGGCATTATAAAGAAATCATAAAATATAAATAGAAACTGTATTTATGTTAAACTCCTTTTTATGTTATTCCAAAAGAATTCTTTTAAAATATTTTTATTCTCAAATACTACAAAACAAAATGTATATAAAAAATAAATATAACACAATAAAAAATAGATAAAATAGATATTAGATAATATATATAAATATAAGTAACATATCATTATAATACATATAATATGTATATGTAAGGAACTTCTTTCTATCCTATATATATATATGACTATAAAACTATGTATAATATATATATATATATATATATATATATATACCTTATAAAGAGTAGATTAGTTGCGGCTGTGGGTATACCTGTTCTTTAAGGAGTATGAGAGAGTAATATATAGGGAGAAAGGAAAGGAGGATACTAGGGATATAACGAGAAGAGTTAAGGAATAGAAAGGAAGGGAGAGACACTATGAAGGGATAGAATAAGATAAATAATATAATACAAACTAATAAGTATAATAACTATTATATACAGGATACATAATAACCATGCTTCTGATAATCATGGTTATCAAGGAGAGAAATAAAACGCTGGTATTATAGGAGGTATATAGTAAGTATATATATATTGATGTATTTGTGGTTTATAAATATATAATGTCATATCTATCATATGTATAGCATTTTGATATCTATATATACATTAATTATAAATATAAAATAGTTAATACTATGTATAATATTTTATATCAAAAGTTTTATAGTGTATAATTAAATATACAATTGAGAAATACTGGAGAAGTAATATTCCCCGCGATTAATGATTCATAAAGAAAACACCCACAATAATACTGGAAGATGAAGAAGGAGAAATATGGAGAACTGTACATAACCACGGGGATAATAAGTATATCCTATAAAATATTTAATAAGAAGATCATGTGATGTAAGTAGCTGACAGAGGGATTCACACATCCATAGAATACATAGATTCTATATAATAATAATAGTAATATATAATAATATATAGATTCTATATAAAATAATAATAATAAATATAATAATAATAATAATAAATATCTATATATATATATAGCATACATAAGGGAAGTACATGACTATAGAGCTATATATTCCTTTATATTTATAAATTATTCCTAATGCTTGTTATGTATATTTATGTTTATGTATATATATATTAAGGAATGAATAAGAAGGAAGAATAAGAGGGATACGAGGTAATAAATAAGGATGAGAAGGAGTTAAGAGCGTATAATTTAAATCTTTATTTTTTAACTGGACAAATACATATCAATTTATATATATATATATAATTCTGCACAATAACTACATTCAGATGCTAATATAATTATTTATATTTGTGATATAGGGTATCATAAACTATATATTTATAAATATAAATAATAATTATAATTATAATAAATATAATAATAATAGATATAATAATAATAATAAATATAATAATACTAATAAATATAATAGTAATAAATATAATAGTAATAAATATAATAAATATAAATATAATAATAATAAATATAATAAACATAACAATATATACCTTTTTTATTAGGTTCAAAATTAAATCCAAAATTTCTACTGGCAACTCTCATTCTCCCTCCAGATCGAAAAGCGGGAAGTGGGGTAATGCTGACGAAGATACACTCAGTTTATTATTATTAGTATTATTAATATTATTATTATTATTCTTTCCTAAAGTAATAATATTATTATGATGAGAAATAGCTATTCTATCTATATTTGTAGGAGTGAATAATATATTACTAGCACAATTATTATGTATATCATATGTATAATCAATACAAGTATTAAGATCTGAAGATTGTAACTTTAAGTTGATTTGATTGGTTATCGTTGAAGATAAATGTGCGGATAACGTTCTGTTAACATTCTGAGGAATAATATTTTTTATCATTATTATCATTAGTATTATTACTAGTATTATTATTATCATTTTCAAATAATTCACCATTACTAATACTATTGATTCTCTTTAGAGGAATAGGAGAAGTACTTTTCAACAAAGGTGATATTTCTATATCATTATCTGCTTCTTTATATATAGTATCCATACTTAAGGGACAGACTTCAGAGAATGAAGATGAATTTCCTTGTGTAGTAGTAGTATATATTTCATTTCGATCACCATCAAATACTATTTCATTAGTATTATTTACTTCATAAGGAGAAATTGATGTAGATGAAGGCATAAGAGTAATAGAAGCTTTTGGAAAAGGTATTTCAGAATCATATTCTAAGGGCTCTAAAGAATTTCTATTCGAACCAGAAGGATTATGAGAGAAAGAATGTATATTATTATTAGTAGTAGTATCAACATATAATTCATTATTATTTATTATAATACTATTTGATGTAGAAGAAGGAGAAGCCGAATTCGATATAGAACTATCTACAATAGGAGACGAGACACAATCATTATTTTCATGATAACTACTATTTGAGTTTTGTTTCATCAGATGGTGTTGACTATTATATTGTAAATTTGAGAGAGAAAGAGGAATAGAAGAAGGTGGAGTTGCTGATAAAGATGGAGGTATATATATAGATGTACCTATATGAGTAGAAGGAGTAGATATACGTATTGATGAAGGATAAGAATGGCCTAATAATTTATTAGCTATTATATTATTATTATTATTATTTATAGAAGATATAAAAGGCATATTATTATTATTATTATTATTATTATTATTATTATTATTATTATTATTATTATTATTATTATTATTATTATTATTATTATTATTATTATTATTATTAGCATTAGTATTAATACTATTCATACTAATACCATTAATATTAATTTTCTTTTCTAAGAATAGTTTATGTATTACTTCTGGTTTATAGAAAGGAGTTAATATATAGAAAGCATCAAGTAATGTAGAGGTAAATAATTGCTGTATAATATAAAGATTTGAAAAAGATGGAGTTAATAAAGAAAAATAAATTTCTATTATCATTTGTATAGATGCAGAATCTATATAATAATAATAATAATTAGATATTATATATATTAAAAAGAATGAAATTATATATATACCATTATGACATATATTGTCTAATATATATATATATATATATATCTCTTTTCCACCTTTGTAACATCTTAATATATATTTCATCCGATATATGGTCATCCACCAAATTATCTAAATCCTTACCTATATATATATATATATATATATATATATATATATATATATATATATATATATATATATATATATAGGTAAGTATAATAATAATATATAAGTAAAATAATAAGTATAATAATATGTAATAATAAGTATAATAATATGTATAATAATATGTATAATAATATGTATAATAATATATATATATATATATATATAATAAATATATATACTTCTTTTAATATCTAAAGATAATGTTGTTAAATAACCAGTTAATTTATCTTGATCATCTATATATATATATATATTATATATATAATTATATATATAGTATTATTATTATTATTATTATATATATATATATATATATATATATTAATATATATATATATATACAATTTAGTTAAAGCAGCAAGATAAAGTAATAGAATATCTTTAAATAAATAAATATTATCATCATTTTCATATCTTAAACATTTATATATATAATCACATATTTTTGTATCCATATAATTAGTGATATGTATAATATCATATATAAAGTTGATAATAGAACGATATTGCTTTGTTATTGTAGTATCTTCAGAATTATTTCGATATATATATATATATCATATAAATGTGTTCCTTGTAGTAGCATATATATATTATGGAAACATCCTATATATTATTATTATTATTTTTAATATAATAATCTTTATTAAATAATAATAAATTAAAATTGGAAACTAAAAATTAAAAAGAAAATCAAAATATAATAATAATAATAATAATAATAATAATAATAATAATAATAATAATAATAATAATAATAAATAGACATACCATTTTAATTTGAAAGAATATTACCAACAATCGGATTTGTAAATGGGAAAGAAAAATTCATATTCTATATATAATATAATAAAATTAGCATAAAATAATATAAAATTAAGATAAATAAAAATTAAATAAATATTTTATATAGGAAAATAAAAAAAAAGAAAAATGTTAATGCAAACGAAAAAAAATATATACGATATTTATATACTGTTGATAACATGTTTGGTTGTGGTTTGACATTGATTTGAGTAAGAACCCAAAAAGAACCTAAAAATAAATAAAAAAGAAATGGAAAAAAATACCTTAATAGATAGAGCGAAGCATCAACCCGTTTTTGGTAAACACTTCTAATAATGACTGAGGAGACTGTTTGAATGCAGACTGGAAGCCAGAATGAAGGACCTAAAAGAATTATATAAAAAAATAGGAAATATTCAATAAATAAATTATGATATAATATATACCTGTATAGAAAACACCTAAGATATGCATAGCAGTCACTAGATCTGCTTGTATGCAACAAATTAAAAATAAAGATAAATTCATATTTAAAGTCAATTTTTTAGTCAAATACTAAAAATTCTCATAAAAATTCATTTTTAAATTTGTTTTTTAATTTTTATGACTCAGTACTAAAGTAACAAGTTTTAACAATTATATATTACACTATTGACACAACATTATTGTATCCCACTACTTTCAGGTTTTAAAAAATTACTCATTTTTGTCGACTCTCTGATCTGTTGACTAACTCGTCTAAAAACTATTGATTATAACTTAAAACATTTTTATAATACATAATTAACTCTGAAAATCACTTTTTAAAAGATTTTTATTTGATTCTGAGGAAAAGTAGTTTTTTTAGAAGTTTTGACATACTCTTTGTATGCGGAACTTTAAGTCATGATAGAATAAAATGAAAAAAGTCTTTTAAAACTCTTATGTCGTCTGATATATAATAAAATAAAAATAGACTCAGTTTTGAACAATAAAATTATTCCCGTAAATATTTTAAAAAATCAAAACTCTGGTCTGACTGCCCATGGAATAAATAGGCTCGGTTCAATTTTTCAGTGTAAAAAAAATATAATTTTTTGACTTTTTGGCTGAATTTTGGTTCTGAGCCATAGAGGTCAGCTGATTGACTTTTAATTACATTTATGACTCTGAGAGGGTCTTCACTTCAAACACAACTATAAAATATTTTAAAATATTGACCCCATTATTTGTCGGAATTGCGACTTTAAAATAAAGAAAAACGTTTTGGATATTGTGTGACCCTCAATAAACAAAAAATAATGTCAATTCTTTATTAAAATATGTCTAATAGGGTTTTTAAAGTCTAATAGAACGTCGTCTTAAAAATTTTGTGAAAATTTTCATTTTTTTGCCTAAGTCTTTTTTTTATTCAAATTTTATTGGCTGAATAAGTTCTGAACGAAAATTAGCCAATCAAAAACCTTCAAAAACTCAAAAGTGCCTACCAGTGAAATGTAAATTAGGAACTGTACACTCTGATTTAACTAAGTTTATTATGAGTTAAGATCAATCATATAACAAAATATACCTAAAGATATCAATCCTAAAATACAAAAAAGAGCAACAAACTGTTTCATTTCCTGTTAACAAAAAAAATACTTAAAAAAAGTAATTTTTGTTAGTTTTTAGGCTTGACATTATTTAACTAAAAAAAATGGTCTTAGTTGTTTTGCTTTTTAATCGAATGATATCCACAATACGACTGGCTCAAATATGTCAATGACATAGAGTTTCACATAAAAAAACATATATGTTTCTTAGGTAAATTTTTAGTACTTTCTTTTAGTAATGTAAGTTTTTTTAAAAGAGATTTCTTCAATTCTATTAAATTAGTATAACAGACTATTAATCCATTAATATATGTGATTCAATATTTCTCTATTAAAAAGATAATTTGTTAAAACCATCAAAATGATGTTTATAATAACGAATGATCCTGAAGAATAACTATGACAGTTGGGTTTTTTGTAAAGTTTAATTCACTTAAAAAAGATATATATAGCATATTATATTTTGAACATTAAATTTCTTATGCAAAAATGTTAAAAAGGATTCCATAAAAAGAAACTTTTTTAGTGAAAACTTTTTTTAGTTTTTCTTTATTCTTTTGTATAGAGTAAATATTAATATTTTTTACAATATGTTTAGTTAATGAAGGCCTCAAATGATAGAGTAGAGTTGATTGTAGTTGTTCTTGTTAAACATTTAAGTAGATAGGAAATGTTGACTTTCGGTTTATTAAAGGGTTGTAAATTGTATTTAAAATAATGTATAGAGATAAAATATAAAGAAAATAGTTTTATTATAATGATAATTATAAAAGAATATTAAAAAATAGAACACAGATTGTTGTTAAAAATTGATTTACGGTAAAAGTTAACTGAATCAGAATAATTTTGTTGAATTTCTTGATTAAAACTTTTGTTTTTTAAACTTTCTCTTTTAATTATTATTTTTTGCTGTAATGATTTAATTAGATTTAATAGATTGAATTACATTAAAGCAAGATATCCCTCTTCAATGTCTAATGTTTATTTTAGACTTTATTTGAGTTAATTGCATTGGTGTTTAGAAGTCAAATTTATTTGAGATTGGATCTTTTGTTATGTTCTGAAATTCTTCAGTATAACATTTCAAATGAGATATTAAATCAAAAAATACTTTTAGTATATATTAGTTTTCTTAATTAGTTATATTTATTTAATATGCGTTTATTTTATAGTATTTAAATGAATACAGATCATTTGATGTATTTATTATGATTATTAATTGATATTAGTATTGATTCTTTATGAATTAGCTATAAATTTTTTTTATATTTTATAAATTTTTATTTCATTGATTTTATTATTAATCTTTTGTAATTTTATAATAATAATATTATATATATGTAGATTTATGATTTAAAAACAAATAGAAAAATATAAAAGTATATATATTATTATACTCATTAAATATATATATGTATTTCATGATAATATTTGATTCTATATAAAGAAAGATATAAGGTTTAATTCCGAATACGTGTTATATATGGAGTTAAAAGATAAAGTAGTGTCGGTTTTCTATATATTTATAACTAGTCATGTATTATTAAATGTAGAAATAGTAGAAATTACAAAATGTCTTTCTTAAATGTTTTTTTTAAATAAAGTATATATATATACTATTTATTAGTATTATTGATATAGAACTTTAATGAAAAAATTAAGCCCTGTTAAAAAATTTTAAATCTAAACTTTATAATAATAAGTATATATATTGGAAATATAATAAAAATATATATTATATATATTATATATACATATTATATTTATTGATAAATTTACAAAAATAATAAATCTTATAGTATATATATGCAGGTTTGTTTCAAATCATTTGGGTTATAATATGTTGAAGATGGATATTGATTTATATGAAGAAGAAGAAGAATAAGAAGAAGATCGAAATAAGAGAATAGAAATTTGTATGAAAAGAAGAGTAATATGAGTAGATGAAAGATCATAGATGGAAATAAGAATGAAATGAGAATGGAACAGAGATAAGAATAAGAAATATATATGTAATAGAAGAAGAAGGAAAAAATGAGAATAACCAATTTTAAATGAGAAAGATAAGGAATGGGCAAGGATAAGAATAAAGATAATTTCATAGAAAAGGAAAGGAGATGAAGAAAGAGAAGTAAAAGTAGAAAGTGTATAGAAAGAACATGTAGATGAAGAAATAAAAGGAATGGAATGAAAATATATATAATTGGAAGGAGATGAGAAAGGAAGTAATGATATAAAAAGGAAATGAAAAAGAAGAAGAATAAAGTGATGAAAATGAAGAAGAGTAGGTAATGATAAGAGAAGAAGAACCAGTAATAATTAATAGAAAGGAAAGAAGAAAGAGAATGAAAAAACTGGAATATACTATAAAGGAACATGAAATAAAACAGAGTATTAAGAATAACTATAACTGTTTTATGTAACATAAGAATATAAAATAAGTAGAATTAGGAGAGAAGAGTGAATAGAAGAGTGAAAGTGAGAAAAAGACAAATATAGGACAAGAGGAGAAAATAAGAATGAAGAAAAATATATATAAAAATTTTGGATATATATATATAAATAAAAATGAGAATAATTAAAAATAAATTTGCTCAATAAATATATTGAATGACACTAATCACAAAGATAAATAAAAATGATTCTCAATAATAAAGAAAATACTACGACGTAAACAAAGTATAATAAGGTAATGTTATATATATATACCATATAAAAGAGAAACCAAGAATATAGTGATCCGAAAAGCAAGAATTAGACTCTATAGCATTACAATAAATTATATAAAGTATTATATAATAATGGTTATAAAAAATATATAGAAATAAAAATATATATATTTACAATCTGAATATAAATCAAGCCAATCTATATCAATAATGAATATTTGAACTTTTTAGATAGTTTATTTGGCAAAGAAATTTACTTTATTATATTATTTAAGACAAATCTATCGATACAATTAAGTTCTTTTTTCCTAAAAGATTTAAAAGTCATTCAGTTAGCATGATGAGTCAATTATGACTATCTTAGGAAGCCTAAAGAAATGGTTTTGTGTAGTGACGTCACATCATCCCATTTATAACAACAAAACAATAGCTGATCATCTAGTTCAACCAAACTGCATCACCTAGATAAGCTCATATTAGAAGATGGAGACAGACCAATGCAGATTAATTCAACAATGGAGACTGCAAGACACTCTAATATACTTCTAGGGCCTATATAAAGATAAATATATGCTTAAAGCATACAAAAACGAGATTAATCATATTTTTATGGGATTATTGAAACTTCACAATAAATTAATTTATTAAATTCTATTGGGATCTTAATAATTCTTCTTTTTATTGATTATTATTTTATTTAAATACTTTAAGCTGTTTTTCTTTCTCTTGATGTCTTGTTGTTATTGTTGGAATATATATTTAAGTAAATAAGATTAGTTAATTGGTTAATTATTTATAGAGTATTGAATACAATAAAACTGATAATTTCAGTCATAAGGAAATCGTTATACTTGATGAAATTAACAAGAATGAGTTGCATATACGATAGTCATTTGATTGAGTAAATTAGTGGAATTATGAGAAAAACTAGGTTTATGTGTGTTTAAATTTAAATTCTATATTGTTTTGAATAGGTCTTTTAGTAAACAAATCATTTATGATAGAGTTACAAGCAAAATTGATTTTTCTTATTGATATGTTGAGTTAGAATATCGTTATTTTATTTTTCTATAAATAATTTGAATTTTCTTCTGACATATTTATCCAGATGCTAATTAGAATAGTTTTCTAGGTAATATAAATCTGTTTAAGTTCTTCAAAAGTATTAAAAAGTAGTTTATAAATGTTAGAAATGATTATTAATGTCAATCATGTTAATACTAACAATTAAAATCACTTCTAAGAGTATAAACAAAGAATGCATTGTTCGTTTATAGTCTTCAAGCTATTATTGATGAATATTTATATTTTATTTGTGTCTAGAATGGATCAATAAGATGATAAACAGAATGAATTAATGAAGAGAAGATTCTAAGTGAATGTAATTGTGAATGTGTTGTGTGTTAAGTAAACGTATCTAAAAACATTATATACAAATGACAAACGATTCATAGAGTTTATTTAATTACTTGAAACTCAACATAACGAATTAATTTGATACATATGAATGAAACTATCTATAGAGAAAAAATATTTATAATTTTCCAAAAAACATAATAAATGACCTTAGATCAGGAATTGAACCTGATAACAATCTATGAATGATTGTTACTGACCATATTCAGTCTAAGGAATATTAATTATATGAATATAACTCTATGTACATTTAACAGAAAAGAAACTATAAAAAAAATTATATATATTGTATATAAACGATTACTAAAGAACCTATATAATGAAAGACTGTAGAATAAAAAGATTTAGTAGAATATATAAGGAATATAAGTATAATAAAGAATATAATAAAAAAAAGCGATTAACATAAAATCAATATTGTATAATATATACATATATATATATAGACAGGAAAAATGTAAGAGATATCTTCTATAATAGACAGTAAGAGAATGAAAAGAATAAAAAAAATATATATATGTCTGAATCGGCTATAATTAAGTTTAGAATATATATATTATTATAAGAGAAATAAAAAATATAAAGTAATATTTATATATAGAATACTTAATCAACAATATAATAATAGTTTTTATAAATAGTCTAGATTTTATTGGTATAATTAATAATATATATAAAGAAAAAAAATCTTATTGTAAAATAATAACTAGAGAATATATAACAAGGATTAAATATATATTAAAAAAGGTTGAATTCTATATACAAAAGAGTATTTGTTTTAGATCAATCCTATATATATATAAATGTGTATGCAGAAATAATAGTATTAAAAAAGAAACCTATATATATATATATAATTCTAATCTTATCTGAAATCAAATGAAAGCCACTGTTAAAGACTATATATATGAAATCTAGATAAAAAATATTAACAATTCAAAATTAATTAAAAAATTTTTATATACGAATTATGTTACGATTATATAAACATAAGAATATATATATATACAATAATAATAAACAAAAGAGTTCAATATATAGCATACCTTAGAAACACGAAAGGATAACTTCTCTATAAATGTCATTATATACACATTATATCATCATTAACTATAAATAATTATATAAGATTATTATCTCTAATATCTATATATAATAGTCAAATAATAAGTGTATATGAAATATAATAGTCATATAAATATTAAACTATATAAACTATTTGAATAATATAAAAAAAGAATCCTCTAAACATTTATAATAATAATAATAATAATATATATACTAATAACAATATCACACTATATATATATAACTATATACCTTCTATACATTGAAATTAATAAGTATAAATTTCATAATATAAGAATAAAATATCATTCTATATATAAATAAAATTAATATATAAACATATATATATTATAAAATAATAAACACCACAATATATTTGATAAAAAATAATATATTAGAAATATATGAATGTAATATATATATACCTAATCACGTAGTATTATTGATGTAGAGTCACTGATTAAATATCTATAATAATAGTATATATACATATATATAGAGTAAAAATAATATATAAATTAATATAAAATATTTAAAAAATTGATGAGTCATAATATATGTTTATATATAATAAAAAATTTATTTTATATTTATATTGAATTGTTTTGTGTCTATACATTAATAACCAATATATATATATAAGAGAAAGAGTGTAATATATATATACCTTTTGTAAAGTAACTAAATAATCTAATTTAATCATTATTATGTCTATATAGTAATTATAAAATATATAAATATAATATATATATATAATAGAACCTCAGTCATAAGGAAATAAAAACTATAATAAAAATTTAATTTAATAAATATATATATAAATTTAATAAAAATAAATAAATAGATACTCTTCAAGTATGTATATATATTAAGATTTTTTCTATATATAATCATTATTAATTCACATATTAAATATAAAGAATAATTCTTAATATATATATATATACACTCAAGGAGTCGATGATGGTGATAAAACCAAATAGTTTCAAGAATTCTAAACCAATAATCAGTCACCATTTTTCTAATAAAATATAAAACCACTTGAATATCTAGAAGGACATAGACATCATTTTCTTAGTAATGGAGACCAATTGTTTTTTTATTTTTAATAATTTCCTAAAAATAATTGAATATTAAAATAAGATATCACGTAACATATCACTAGAGCATTCACCAAAGAATGTTCTCAACGATGAAATGTCCATCATTACGTTTTCTTCCAATATCGAGTAACCAATGCTATCAGTCTATTTACACCAGTTTTTTAAACCTATATAAATAATATTAAATCAAATAAACACATACTTTAAAGAATGAATCACCAATTGGTTTATTATTTAAATTCATTTCAATTCTAATCTATCATAATATACCGAATAAAACATACTATAAATATAAATAATAAAATAACACTCTATAAAATTAAATAATCCACATAATAATATTTAGATAATATTTTTTCTTAGGAATTCATTTAAGCTGATGCTGAAAATTGCTTTCACGGATTGAAAGCAATCTAAAAGACTCCAAGAATAAGGACCATATCAAAGAAGACTTTTTTTCCCATACTTTGAACGTGGAATTTAAAAAAAACCCATTTTTTAAATTTGCTTATATCTCTATCCATATTGTGTATTCATACTTATTAAATATGTATATTTATATTTAATTATAATAGCAATACAAAACAACTTTAGAACAGAGAAAGAATTTCTTTTATTAACATTATTAACAAAATACTATCGAATTTATTATTTATTGAATTTCAGTAATGTTTATTATAATAGATATATAAATAAAAAGATAGCACAGTCGAATTAGTGCTTATTGATGTATTGATTTTAGTGTAATTCCTCATTAAATCTGATATATTTTTTCTCAAAGAAGGATGATATATTCATATACGTTTTTAAAACAATAAATCTCTATTCAAATAAAAAAATAGAAGAAATATCTCTGAAAATGTCTGAATAATTATAATCATGAAAATTCTTTAATATCTTACTAACAAATACAATAAATTCACGAATTTATTATATAAAAAAAATACAATTTTTTTTCTTTGTTATCTCAATGATTTATTATATTTTTATTATATTATAGTCATTAAAAAGGTGTTTATACGTTATTTATATAGATTATCGTATTTTGAGTATAATACTATATGATCATTTTCTGCTTATAGTTGTATTTGAGTGATGTCAGACACTAAATCTTGGTTAAATGAAGAGAAATGTATCTGAATATGAATATAAAAAAATTATCAGTTCTAGATTTGTTTACATTTCAAGATGAGACGCAATTATGGATTTCAAGAGAATTTATAGAGAAATATCCTGAATTACACTTTCATGATATTATACAGCACCCTTATAAATATGAAGATTGCAGTTATTAATAGATATACCTTCACTGAGCATGGATAAAGTGATTTCTTTTTTGATGGACGATAACAAGGATATTTATTCTTTAAATCTACGAGATAGTTATGATATATATAAAACAATTTTAGAATATCCTGATTTTACTGATATCACAATACGAAATGATTTATTATTTCATATAAAAGAATTATTTCCTATATATTTAAAAGAAAATGATTATACACTATATAATTACATGCATCAGATGAAAAGTGTGGATAATTTAAAGTTCCCTAAGGAATTATTTAATTTAAATAAGAAAGAAATTGACATAGATGGTATTTATGTTATTCTTTACTAATAATGTATTATACAAGGATTATTTACTCCTCAACGAAAAGATGAATTATTATATTATTCTCTTCTTTTTAAAATTATGAATATTACTAAAGTTGATATTAAATGTATATATTTAATATATTAGTTTATGATAATAACATATATAGATAATTATGCATCCGATATTCCATTAGAATATATATGTCCATCATGTATTCAAGATATATTCCCTTCTTTAGAAGAATTAAAAGTAATTAGTATATATATAATTTTATAATAATAAATATACCTATAGTAACAACACATTATAAGAAAACTAATCAATTATTGAATCCAAATAGTGATGAATATATAATGGAATATTCTCGCCTATACTATAGTGATGAAGATAAAATAAAGAATTCTGATGATTATGAATATTATACTGAATCAGAAATGAATGAATATAATAACATGTCTTCTTTAGATACCAATAAACTAGATTATACATCTGTTTTGATTGATTCGTATAATGAAAGAAGAGAAGAGAATATGTTACCTAAATTATATAAATATGTTGTTGATGAAGCTATATATAAAAATGATTATTCAGAAGTAAAGAAATGCTACGTTAATAACACAGAAGATAGAATCATAATTAAATATGATGGCATATATATATATATATTCTATCGCTTCCTTTATTTTATTATCATTTTATAGATAAGAAAAACAGCAAAACATTTGGGTATATAATGATATTCTTCTATATTAAGAATGATTATTAAATTATTCTAATATATATATATATAATATAGAATTGACAAAGTATCTTCTAAATGGGGTATTTCTCAATTATTACATCTCTTTTCATATTATTCAATTTCACAAATCGAGATTATTACATGTGTATTTATATATATATAATAAACTATTAATATAGATGATTATTCACAATATAATGCATCAATAATGGCAAAAGCATTGGAAGAAGGTGTTCTTGATTCTTCAACTACATTAAGTGTTTTCTGCAGTATTCTTTTCTATTTATTATTATCAATATTATTATTTAATATAGTTATATATCTTACTAACAAAATTGATGAGAATTTATTTAACAGAATAATGACAACTCATGTATTTCCAAATGTTACTGAACTCATCTATGATGATGATGATCGTATATATATAATAAATTAGTTATTCTATATATATAGTATTGTTCCAATTATCTTCAATAAAAAACGAATGTTTTCCCAAATTACATATTATTAATTACGATATACATATAGGTATATTAATGTACCTATAGTTTATCTATTGTTATATAATAGATGTTAATAATTTTGAGTCACTATTTCCTAAGAATTTAATGTCTATGATTGATACTAGTCATATAGATAGAATTGATTCTGATCAAAAGAATGAAATAACCTGTCTTTTAAATAAACTAGTGTATACTCATTCAATTCATATTGATGGAATTGGTATATAGCGAATTTATTATATATATATATTTAAGAATGTAATACTATTTACATAAATAATTCTATTTATTTTCTTCGTGTATAGATAATTTTGAGAATTGTTTTCCGAATTTAAAAGAATTATTAGAAAAAAATCTTATTTCCTTTAAAGAACTTTCTAGTATAAAACATTTCTTTATTTTTTCTAATATATTATATGTTTATTATATATATTTATATTCTATAAAGTTGATTTTACTGATTCTGAAAATATCTTAAAGCTAGATTATTTTGAGAAATACAACCAAAATATTGATTGCATAGATATTACATTTGAAGGTATCTATTTATATTTAATAAATATATAATATATGACAATAATATATATTCATTTGTAGAAGAAGAAGAAGAAGAAAATAATAATAATAATAATGAAGAACATAGTGATGATAAGCAACCTAGTAAAAATGATATAAGAAACTCTTTATCAAAATTCTTAAAGAGTAGTGTATTACAACATTTGAATAAGTTAACTGTTTCATGTATATTCATTCTTTATATTAAATTATTATCTATTTCGTATAATATCTATAGTTGAAGAAGATAGTAGTATAAATTATTTAAAATGGGTATCAAGTCTCTTTGATAACAATATGTTTAATACTATTCATGAATTAACTCTTAATTGTATATTATAGTATAAAAATTATATATATATATATATGTAGTATTTTCTATTGATGAAGACACATCCTCTAAATATTTAAATGAATATAAAAATATAATCAAGAAATTAATTCCTAAGGCTTCTAATGTTATAATACATTGTATATATATACATATATATTATGACAAATTAATAATTATTTAATTACATTATTATATTAAAGGTAATATGACTTTTATAAACCAATTAATTCAAAAAGAATATTTCCATAATACAAATAAATTAACTATAAGTATATATATATATATAATATTTTAATTATAGTATATAATATTATCTCATCCTAATTATAATACATTTCATTCTAGATACCAACGATATACCCAATGATTTTTTTTTCAAACTATATACTACGGATAATTTCCCTCAATTAAAATCTATACAGTTTTGTATATATATGTATATTAAGAATAATAATAATTATTTTAATAATATATATCAATAGGCTGCCATTTTTTTACAGATTTTTCTTCTGTTTTTATTCAAGAATTATGTAAATATATACATAATAATAACTTTCTATCATCAACTACTATTCAATTATATGGTATGTAATCATATATCATTATAGTAATATTCATTAATATTTTTATTGATATAGAAAACTTCTCTAATGATAAATATATTTATAATCCTGAAGTTTCAATTTTTAGACTTAAATACGACACTAATATATTTATGGATACAATTATTGGTACAAATGGTATATATATAAATATATATAACATAGTATATATAAATATAGATAAAGTGATGAATAAATATGAGATAGAAACATTATTTGATTGTATAAATGGAATTCAAACTAAACATTTAAAATACATAAAAATATGTATATATTAGTCTTCAATCTATTGTATAATATTTCATTATAATAGATATATATGATGAAGAACAATTATCAAAACTTATCAATTTTATTACTTTAGGAAAGATTTCTCAATTGAAAGAAATTATTATTTACATTAGTATATATATAATTATTTATATTTATATTCTATTATTTAGGTGATAAGATCTCTTCTGAACATATTGATATATATAAAAATAAACTGAATTATTCGTCATTTATTCAAGAAAATCATGTAAATTATGAATTCAACTTATTTTAATTTTACTTTTTTTGCTGTTTTTTAATATTTATATTGTTCTAATTAATTCTCTATTTCTTTTCATATTTCTCAGAAAGTATTCATAACGTTTCTACTCATTATATTGTATATATTTTTGTTTCATTTTAAAGTTGTAATGATTAAATACATTTGAAATATAGAAGCAAATGATTAAAACGATTTAGGTTTGAATATGATTTTTATACTTATTAGGAATCTATTGTTATATTCTAAATACTCCTCTTTATTAGTATTATTTCTATCAATATAGATCTATTTCAATGATATATAAAGTATAAGTAGATATCATTTTTTTATTAAAGTAGACTGTATTATATTTTTCAAATGATAGAGAATACAGAAAAGATTTTTACTTTATTAGTCCTATTTTTATTAATATACTAAAAAAATAATAAGATTCTTTTTTAAATAATTTATAACTTGATTAAAATAGTGTTATATAAGATGCTTGTTTAATTATTTAATAAGAATTTTCAAAAAATAATTATATGTAATATATAATACATTGCTTATTGAATTATATATTTATGCTATGATAAATAAGGTTTATAAATTATTGAATTATATGTATATAAACAGAAATATCAATGAATATATGTTTTATTTAATAATTATATGCGTTGACAACAACTATTTATGAATCAAATGAAGTTTTATATGGGTAGTGATTTTATCTTAAATACATCATAATTTATTAAATAACTTTAAATATATGTAGATTATTAGTTGAAAACTGTAAAATAAATATAATCGATATTATTCTTATTAATTGATATATTACATTTATTAACATATCAAAAATATTGAAAACTATATATACATTTATATTAGCATTAATATCTTTTTGAATTTGCTATCAAAAATAGTTGTTACTCATCATATTTATAGATAATATATTATGAATAATAATAATAAATTACATGGGATATCATGATAAATTATTGTATAAAAATTAGAGGACAATATGGTGTGAAATAGAAGTGGTACTAATAATAATAAATAGTAGAGAGAAATGATGGAAAGAGGAGATATAACTGCGTCAGAAGACAATAGAAAATATTTTTGATTAATCTATATATATATGTTGCAAATATATTTTATTAAATAAAAGAAACTTGTTAATTATAATTAGAAAAAGAGAACGATTATAAGAAAAACATAACAATAACATTTTAGAATAGTCATAATTATCAAAGCCAAGTATATATATTATACATAAATATAAGTAAAACATATTTTCAGATAAAATAAGAGGATTACAGAAGAAATTGCAAATCAAACAAGTTATCAAAAATGAATAAGAATACTGTAATATTATACTAGTGTTGCATATGTTTTATCAGTATTCAATTCATTGTTTAAATACTAAATGATGTGAAGATTTAGTAATGAACAGTCCATTCTAACAAATTTATAGCATTCTTATATGAAATATAATAATTCACAATTATTTGAAATACTTCTTATACTTATAAATGCAAAATAAGTGACTAATAAGGAAAGAAAATTAATTGAAAAATAAACACGGGAAATTATTTTCCAAAAAAAAATTAAACGAGACAACAAATACTTTGGGAGTGACTGAAAGAAATCCACGACAAAAAACCTACCCTACAAAATTAATATTGTTCGCCTTGAAGAGGGAGAAACACATTTAAAAGTAGATACTTGTATTTCAAAAGAGTTTCTTTAAAAGAGACTAAGCTTTTGAATTAGGGATACTGCTTTGTTCTTCAAATATTCATATTTCATAAATCAAATGGTGAAAGAGAGTGTAGAATTTGATACTGATAAGATAGGTGATATTCAGAAGGATGTAATTCATTTTGAAAGACTGATTGGTGATTTGATTGGTATTTTAAGTAAGTCAATAAGTTTCTGTATTCATTCAAGTGAATCTATAAATGAATTAGTAAAGCAATCCGTAAGAAATTGTGAAGGAATGAATGATAAGAATGGTGATGATCCAAGTATAATTATCCAAGAATCTTCATATATTCATGAATGTGATACTACTATGAATAATAATGATAATGGAATTGATTATATTCGGTTTACAAGTAATGGTCCAGTTTATTCTCTTCCTAAAAGAATAACAAATAGTTTAGTAGGTAGTTTCATTTATGAAGCTTCTCAAGAAGATCAGAGAAGTATTGATGGTACTATATTTTTTGATTATCATGGTGATGAAACACTTTTTCCTTTATTAATTGATTCTTTAATGAATAAGAAAGTGAATATTGATAAATTGGAATTAGGTGATCAACTTGATTTATTAAGAATGTTTGATTATTGTAATTTACCTATGCCTGAAGAATTTGTAAAATATCCATATAGATTTAGAAATAATCATGTAGTGAAACAATATAAAGAAAGTGATGATATTATTCTATATATAAATGATAATAAAGATGATACATTAAGAGATTATTGGAAGAATAATGGATTATGGAATAAGATTGCTAGTGAATATGATGATGGATATGTAGATTATGATGAGAAGAATAATGAAATGTTTATGAAGATAAATTTTGAATATATTGATTATATTTATGAATATATAAAGACTTATCATATTTACATTTCTGAAGAAGAAACAAAGACTATAAATAAAGAATTATTAGAGAATGAAATGTATAATTTATTTGGTGATAAAGGAAAAGAAAAGGTAAAAGAAGGAATGGAACAAGGATGGTTTAAAGGAAGTAATATTATTTTTAATAAAGTATTAGACACTTCATTAGTGAATTGGCTTGGTAAAGAAAAGAAATGGAAATTATTATTTAGAGCAAGTGAACATGATTATTCTGCAAGTGAATTTCATAGATATTGTGATAATAAAGGAGAAACAGTAACTATAATTGAACATATTGGCCATAATGATCATATTAATATATTTGGAGGATATACAAATCAAAGTTGGGCTGATTCAGGCTATAAATTCTATTCTAAAGGATTTCTCTTTACATTAACTAATGAACATGGTATTCCTCCTACTAAATATGATTATATAAATAGTGATAGAAGTAAAGCTATATATTGTTATTCTTCTTATGGTCCCATATTTGGAGGTGGTTATGACATCAAGATATCTGATCAATGTTATAGTAATACTGATTCTTATTGTAATGCGCATTCTTATTCTGAAGTAAGTACTCCTCAAAAACATTCATTATTTGTGAATACTAATAATGCTAATTCTAATAATAGTTTTACAGTAGAAGATTATGAAGTCTGGGGAAGAGCATAAAATAGGATAATAAATTATTAATTTTTTATTTCTATCTTTATATATATTTTTTCTTTTTTTTTATTGAAAAAACTTTTTTCAATATATATATATTATTTTTCATAAATTAAATATATAAAAGTAGTTTTGTTAATTGTCTTATAACTGTAATTCAATTATTAAAAGTTTATTAATAGTAATCAATATATAATTTTTTAGGAATAAAAAAATATCCTTTTATTAGAAATACTTTATATAAATATATCTATTTTATGGATATATTAAAAATAAGATATAAATTCTAAGAATAAATCAATAAAACATATGTAGGATAAGAATTACAAGAAAGAAATATCAATACATTCTAATCTATTTAAGTATGTTATATATATAGGTGATCATACAGATCAATGTGATATCGAATTTCAAATTGAATTACTTCATTTCTTTACAAGAACTCATTTCCCAAAGTTATCTATATATGATCTTAGTAATTATTATTGTTGTTGTCCGTACGATATTCGATCCAGATTCGCCAAATATTTAGTACGGTATTCACTTTTAGAATTAATAGATATAATATATATAAAGCATTCAAACTTATATAAGAATACATTTCCTATAAATGTAGAATCATTAGAAACCATTTTTCAAGTGAAGAAACATCATGATATTACTATTCAATGTATATATATATATATAATTATAATTATAAATAATAATAATAATAATAATAATATTTAGCATATATATTAATTGATAAATTTGATGAATTAATGAAAAGAGTATTATATTCAGGATTATTAATTGATTATGACGTTTATTTTGATTGTATATTGTTATTTATATAAAATTATTCTATATTATTTATTTATATAGTTGATGATATATCTAAAAGTCTCAGTGATTATTCACTTATTGATTTGAACTTATATCCTGCTAAATTCATTGATATCGGTATATATTTATTTTATATAAATTATTTATATTAAAATAATATATTTTGTTTTATTGAAATACTATATTTATGATAGCATATTCAATATTTAAAACTATATTATTTAAATTAATATACATAGAAGCTAATGTTACAAATTATACTATATTACACAGGATAGAATGTATATATGAACGAATCAATTGTGATCATTTAGAAGCAATATCTATTCACTGTAATCCTTTATTATTCTTTTCTTTATATATATATATATATATATATAGTAATTGATATTATAGATGAAACAATAAATGAGTATTATAATGAATATATATCATTCTTATCAACATGTAATTATACTACTGTGAATAAATTAACAATAGGTATATGTAGCTAAACTTATAAACAATGAATATTGATTATATATAGATAAACATCAATCTTATTTTTCATCATTTGAAACACCTAATTTACAATATACAAAGGAAATTAATGATGTTTTTTATAAATTCTTTTCGTTATTTACAAATAATATTCAACATATATAGATTTCAGGTATAAATACTATTTATATTCTTATTTTAATATTAATTATAATTTACATATATATAGATTTTATTCTAGCAAGATATTTATTATTTTCAAAGGATACTATACAACTTCCTTTATGGTCTAATTTACAAGAATTATATCTTTATTTTAGTATAAAATATATGTGAATATCTATTCTATAATTAATGTTTATATATATAGATGATACTATAGAGAGTTTAAGTCTTACTCAATTTAATGAACTTGATAAAAGACAATTAAATAACTTGAAAATAGTATCTATTCTATGTCCTTGTATATATATTATATTCTATTTTATACTAGAGTATTTTAGTGTTCTTATAATATTATTAATTATTTTATAATCTATATTTATATTATTACTGTTTCTTAATTATATAAATCTAATAATTTTATACTAGATTATATATATATTCAATTATTTCAATTAATGAACTATATATTTTATTATTATATATAATATTATTTAGGTTCTATCTCGTTTGATGTGACTCATATATATACATTTATTGATTCATTCAAAAACGCTTCTTTTTCTTCTTTTCAGAATCTTAATACGTTCAAAATATCAATTAAACCAATGTGTAAATATATATTAATTAAATTAATTATTCTATTTATATACATATTTAACATTTTTTTCACTTTATTATTATTTTATATATATTAATAAGTTATATATATATAATAATAACTAGAAATAATCAGGATTTTCCTATTCTATAGTTGGTGATAACACTATTGATATTCATCTACTTGAATCATTTCCATCTTTTTCTTTCTATTTACATAAACCAATTACTTCTATTATTATGTGTAAATATATTTACTGTTTTAGTAACTCTATTTATTCCTATGAAAACTATATATATACTCAATTAAGCTCAAAGTATTCAAAGAATATTCAATACTTAGAAATATGTATTTTTATTATGATTTATATATATGTTTGTAATATATATTTATTTTTTTAGTTATCTCAAATCATTCAGTATTCACAAATATTGTACAGTTAGTAGTAAAAGATACATTTCCATTCTTGAAGAAAATCAAACTATATTTATGCTGTATTTTTTTAATATAGAATTTATAATATATATAGCATCATTTGATTTCAATGAAGAAGTGACATTATTACAATCTTATAATGATACTCACATATTTTATTGTGAAATTATTCAATGTCGTTTACAAGATGATGATTATTAAAGTTATTATATATATTTTTTTATATGTATGCTATTTATTTATAGCTTTATTATAATGTTAATGGATATTTTGTAGAAATTTATTGTAGTTATATTTGTTGTTTATAAAAAATATTATGTACAATTATTTATAAAAGTTTTTTGTAGAAATGTTATTTTGTAGTTTTAAATTTTTTATTCATTCTAAACTATTCAATAAAATAAATTTAAAATATTCATTAATAGACTATATTATATAAAATATATTGACTACTAATTAGAAAAAAAATATATATAACAAATATAATAATTGATATAAAACAAAGTATATATAAATGAATGTCTATAAAAAGTGTGTTGCGAATATAAATATGCAACTATTTAAATATAAATTCTTCCCCAGACTTCATAATCTTCTACTGTAAAGTAATTATCGGTATTAGCACTATTAGTATTTACAAATAATGAAGATTTTTGAGGAGTATTTAGTTCAGAATAACGAGATGCTTTACAAAAAGAACTATTATTATTATGACATTGATCAGATATATAGATATCAAAACCACTTCCAAATGTTGGACCATAAGAAGATTTACAATATATCGCATAACGTCTATCACTATCAGTATAATCATATTGAGTAGGAGTAATACCATGCTCATTACTTAATGTAAATAGAAATTCTTTAGAATAAGATTTCCAACGATCTGAACAATCCCAACTTTGATCTGTATATCCTCCAAATATATTAATATTATTATTATGACCTATATGTTTTATTATAGTCACTGTTTCTCCTTTATTATCACAATATTTATGAAATTCACTTATAGAATACTTATGCTCACTTGCTCTAAATAATAATTTCCATTTCTTTTCTTTACCAAGCCAATTTATTAAAGGTATTTCCATTGAATAATTCATTATTATTTTTGTGCCAACAAAATATTGAGGAATCATCATTCCTTCTTTTACCTTTTCTTTTCCTTTATCACCAAATAAATTATACATTTCATTTTCTAATAATTCTCTATTTATATTCTTTGTTTCTTCGTCAGATATATAAATACAATTATATTGAATATAATCATGAATTTGATTAATATATGTATAATTAATCTTCATATACATTTCATTATTCTCTTCATCATAATCTACATATCCATAGCAATATTCATTAACAATCTTATTCCATAATCCATTCTCCTTCCAATAATCTCTTAATATATCATCTTTCTTATCATTTATATAAAGAATAACATTATCACCTTCTTTATATGGTTTCACACCAAGATCTCTTTTATAATAAACCTTCATTAATTCTTCAGGAATAGGTAATTCACAATATTCAAATAAATCTAATAAATTCATTTGATCTCTTACTTTCAATTTATCAATATTTATTTTCTTATTCATTAAAGAATCAATTAATAAAGGAGCTACTGTTTCATCACCATGATAATCTAAATAAATGTCATCATCATTAGTTCTTTGATTTTCTTGAGAATTTTCATAAAGAAGACTACCTACTAAACTATTTGTTATTCTTTTAGGAAGAGAATAAACTGGTCCTGCATTCGTAAATCGAATATAATCAATTCCATCATCATTATTATTCATAGTAGCATCATATTCATTCAGAAAAGAAGATTCTTGGATAATTATTTGTGGATCATCACCATTTTTATCATTCATTGCTTCACAATATCTTATGGATTGTTTTACTAATTCATTTATAGATTCACCTGAATGAATACAAAAACTTATTGACTTACTTAAAATACCAATCAAATCACTAATCAGTCTTTCAAAATGAATTACATCCTTCTGAATATCACCTATCTTATCAGCATCAAATCCTACATTCTCTTTCACCATTCCTAACAATAAAAGGAATAAAAGAAAAATGAAAGCCTTTTTGAATTAAAATTATGAAACTTTATTCTTTTATAGCCAAAAATTTGATAATAATCGCAAACAATTATAAAAGAACATATCTTTCATAAATTCACGATTATGTTTGATTTAATGACTTGAATTTAAAAACTAATCATGATTTTTATTTAATTAACATTCATTCTTTTCATTTCCTTATTATTCAATGAATTTGAATTTATAGTAAGAATTACTTTATTTTATTACTTATAAATTGTTATGATTTACAAGAATAGCATTAAAATAAATCAAAATAAACACTTATTATCATTCTTCATTCCATTAGTTGTGGTAATAAGTCTATTCTATATTGATTACTAATCACGATACTATGAGTGTTATTGATTCATATAGATGACTTCTGAATTCCTTTCTTTTATTTACATTTTGGTTTTTCATCTTCTTTATAAAATCTGTTTGATCATCAATTTATATTCAGTATTACTCAAATAATTTTAATTCACATGAATCACTTATCTAGGTTATGATAATGATGCTTTTTGATAATTATTCCAATTGATTCCTATATTTGTGTTTTTATATATTTAATATATATAAATTATGTTTATAATGAATTTCTCTATTCATTAAATATGACTTTATTTCCTGCAATGTTAATGTCCTTCACATTATTCGAAAATTCATTATCTTCTCTTTTCTTTTTTTAAAAGTAATGAATCATGATATATGGTATACTGTTAGAATTATTATATGAATAAGTATATTATCTCTTTCAAAACAGTTACTATAATCTATTTTTTAGTGTACCATTCAAAAGTACATAATAAACAAAATAAAACCATGAATTCATAACAAATAATAATAAGACATTATATTAAAAATAAAAAAATATTAAAAAAACTAACATATATAATTAATAATGGCTACTATTCCATTATTGTCAAATCAAATAATACATTTAGATATATATAATTAATTGAAATTTAAATTGATATTTTTTAAAAATAATAAAATAAATATATACTACAAATAGCAACATAAAAAAACATATAAAAAAATTTAATATATTTTTTTGAGTTTATACTTTACTTGATTTTCCTGAATAAATGAAGAATTTTTTAATTGTTGCTCATATATATTTATTAATTCATCTGAAATATCATTACCTATATAAAACATTATCAATATGTATATATAGATATAATTGTATTCTATATACGGTTATAAATGATAAACTCCCTCAATTTTGGGATTTTTCCAGTAGTTATAAAGTCGATCAATTTTGATAGGTTTTCCTTATAATGAATATCTAGAAGAAAAAATAGTGAAGATTTCTAATATATAAATACTTATTTTAAAACTTTTTAAATATTTAGTTTTATTTTCATTTATGCAATCAAATAATGTTTCTATCTCATATTTATTCATCCCTTTATCTATATATATATAAATATAAATATGCTACTACAATAGTTATACTTTGAGAACCAACTAATGTATCTATAAATGAATTCTTATCATATTTACATCGAAGAATAGAAGTATTAGAATCATAAATATATTTAGTATAATTAATATCTATAGAATCATAAAATTAATGAATATGATAATATTATTTATATTAACTTACCCATTAATTGAATACTAGTTGATAATGGAAAGTTATTATGATTAATATACGTACATATCGTTTGAAAAAAATCTTTCAGCCAATCTTTATTCAATTTACCTATGAATATATATATATATTTAATAAAAATAATTATTATATAACAAAGAAATCAAACATAAAGATTTATGATGTATAATATATTATTATTACTATTAATATATACAAATATCGATAGATTTCAATTTAGGGAAATTATCTATGGTATATAGTTCACAAAAGTTTTCATCTGGTATGTCATTAATGTCTAGAATAATATTTATAAAGAAAGAAATTGATATAGTATATTGTATAATTAAAACATATACATACTTAAATATAGTTCAGTTGCATTATGAAAACAACCTTTGAGAATTAATCGATTTATAGCAGTCATATAGAAACCTAATAAAAATAATAAATTCAATTAATTAATTATTAGTATAAAAATTATATATATATATATATTACCTTTTATTCTAACAATAGAAGCCTTTGAAATTATTTTGTCCAATATATTCTCGAATACAGGTAAATATTCAGAGGTTAAGAATACGCTAATAGAATTTACTATATATATATATTATAATATATATTAAAACATACAATCAATCGTTAATTCATGAAGAGAATTAATTTTATTATCATTAAATATATTTGATATCCATTCTAAAGATTCTAAATTCATAATTCCATTAACTATATATATTATATAAAGTATAGTAATAATAATATATAAATAAAGAGTATACATGTAACACTTAAATAGTTCAAATGTTGTAATATATTACTCTTTAAAAAGTTTTCTAAAGATTTTTTTGTATCTTCATTTATATAGTCTATAAATAAGTATATATATATATATATATATATATTAAATGAATACATCCGAATGTAATACGTAAACGATCAATATTTTGATAATCATTCTCAAAATTATCTAATTTTTTGGTATTTATAAAATCAGAACTATCAACTTTATAGTATATGAATATATTTAATATATAACATATAAAAAAATATATTAAATATAAATAATAAACATTTATACTATCAAGTTTAGAAATAGAAATAAGATTCTTCTTAAGTAATGTCTTTAAATGTGGTAAAGAATAGATAAACGTATCTATATAAAAAAAGAAGAATTATATAGAGAATGTGATATTATTAACTACATATATACTATATAACTGTGTAGAAACTTCATCAATACGAATTGATTGAGTATAAACTAGATTATCCAAGAGATTAACTATTTCCTCCTTATCGTTGATACCAGGTCTATTTAATTTAATAGTATCAATTATAGACATTAAATCCATAGGAAACAAAAGCATAAAATTGTCAGTAGTTATTTCACAATCGTAATTGATAATATGTAATTTTGGGAAACATTCTTTCTTTAACTTAGATAATAAAAATGATCCTATAATTATATTTACAATTATATTATATTACATTATATTATTCATATATTTACGATTATCATAGATGAGTTCAGTAACATTTGGAAATACATGAGTTGCCATTATTTTATTAAATCGATTATAATCAATTTTATCAGCTAATATTCTAACTATATTAAATAATAATATAGAGTAATAGTATTGTAATAATAACTAGACACAAATACTCCACGTTAAACTTAATGTAGTTAAAGAATCAAAATTACCCACTTCTAATGATTTTATAATAATCATAGCGTCATTTTCAGAATATGAATAAACTAATGTTTAATATTATATTTATAATGTATTTATTTACATCCATTAAACTCGATTTCTGAAAGAGATAAATAAGAACAAAGTTGTAATAATTGAGACATACCCAATTTTGAAGATATTTCATCAATACTAATTAGTATATATATATAGAAGAATAAATTAATGATATCAAAAAATATATTTATGAACATACTACATTTTTTTATGCTTTTTATGATCTATATATATAAGAATTATTAATGAAAATATTTTATTCTATATATATATGTACTATCAAATGTAATTCTAGCCATATCTTTAAATTTATTATAACAAGCCATGTCACTATTTTTAACTTTTGAATAATCATTTGTGTATATAGCTTCAGTAATAGTATTTCTATCCAATTTGGGTAATTGACTATTTTTTTTTCTTTTACTACCAGAAACAATCAAATCATTAGAATAATATATAGGATTGGTATCTAAAGAAGAAATATTATTATATTTATTCATTTCAGATTCTGTGTAATAATCATATTCTTCAGGTTTATTTGTTTTAGAATCATCACTATAGGATTGACGAGCAGATTTTATTTTATATTCATCACTTCTTTGATTCAATAATAATCCATTTTTTGTTTGTTTTGTTGTTACTATTATTATTAATAATAGTCATTATATGATATATATATATATATATATATATATACCATATATTATTAATTCTTCTAATGAAGGGAATATATCTTGAATACATGATGGACATATATATTCTAATGGAATATTTGATGCATAATCATCTATATTATTATTATTTATAATTATAATATATATATATATATATATATATACATTCAATTCTAATATTAGTAATATTTATCATCTTAAAAAGAAGAGAATAATAAAATAATTTATCTTTTCGTTGAGGTGTCAATAATCCTATATATATATTATTTGTAAAGAATAATATAAAACTACCTTTCATGATTATTTTTTTCTTAATTGTGTTAAATAGATCTATAGGAGTATCATATAACAGTCTTTTAGTTGTATCTCCTTCAAATATCTCATAATTATTTTCTTTAAAATATTCAATAAATAATTCTTTAATATGGAAGACTAAATCACTTTGAATTTCATCATCAAGTCTAGCTGAATATTCATAAAGTGTTTTATATATATCATAACTTTCTTGTAGATTTAAAGAAGAAATATCTTTATTTTCATCATTAAAAAAGGAAACCACTTTTTCCATATGAAAAGGAAGCATATCTATATAATAGCTGCCATCATCATATTTTTCAGAGTGTTGAATAATATCATGAAATAATGATTGAGTATTCTTCTTAATAAATTCTCCAGGAATCCACAACTGCGTCTCATCTTGAAATGTAAATAAATCTATACATAAATTAATTTTTTTCATTCATATTCAAATACATTTTTCTTCAGTTAATTCGGCTACACTTTCTGACATGGCTTTTTAAACTAAATAAATATGAGGATCACAAAATGATATAGAAAAATAACAATATTTTATATATATAATATGTAGATTCATGGAATTTACGGTGTTAAATAAGAAAATAATATTTATTTCAATTATTTAAGAATAATAAATAAAAAATTAATGTAGAATAAGTTTTTTCTCTCTTTTATCTCACTATTAGCTTTCTTCTAGTATTTCTTTTTTTTATAGTCACAAAAATAAATCATGATTATTCTAAAATATATGCTTTATAATTATAGATTTCCCATGATTTAAAACAAAAATAATCATGATTTTTAATTTTTATTTATTATTTAGTTTAGATGTTAATTCAGTTGTTAAAATAAAAAATAGTTTTCATTAATTGAATTTATTAGGTTATATTGATTTCTCCTGATTTATTTAGAATATAATGAGGCCATAACAAGGTAATTATTGAGAATCAGCTTCAATTATATTTATTTCCAGTTAATTTATTATTTACATTATGTTACTATAACTATAATAAATAATATCGCATTATTTTAAAATCAAATTATTCTTCTTTATTTCCATTTGGAAGAATTAACTTATAATAAACCAAGATTTTAAGCATCTAAATTGTTTAGAGAACTTAATAAAGTAGAATCAATATTTCTTTTTATTATTCTAATATAGAAGAAGTCAAAATTATCAAAATGATATCTTCAAAATATAATTATAATAGAATCTGATTGTAATTATAATGATATAATAATTGTCATTTAGTCTAATACTGTTATTTTTAAATAAAAGAGTTTTTTGTCTTTAAAACTATAAAAACAAGGAATAGTATGAACAATGTTTTTTTATTTATTAATATATATAGATTTGAGAAAAACTTAATTAATATTTATATCATAAAAAAACAATTCTTAAGCAACTAAAAAAATAAAATATAATTATATAGATAAAAAAATTTACTTTACTCTTTGTTTTCATTTTCAT
>JBBPEB010000016.1:0-33309 GCA_039096225.1 Blastocystis sp. Blastoise
TTACACTCCGTTACATAACGGAAGAGGGATTTGAACCCACAACTTATAGATTATGAATCTATTGTTCTAACCAAATAAACTATTCCGCTTTTTTTATTCCCATTCAAGAGCACCTTTTTTCCATTCAAAAATGAAACCTAAAGTTAATATAAAAATAAAAATCATCATTGACCAAAAACCAGTATATGATATAACATTTAAAGATAAAGCCCAAGGAAATAAAAATGTTACTTCTAAATCAAACATTAAAAATAATATAGCTACTAAATAGAAATGAACATCAAAAGTATCTCTAGCATCATCAAATGGATTAAAACCACATTCATAAGCTATTAATTTATTAGAATCTTCAGCTTTTTTACCTAAATAATATGAAAAAGCAAAAGCTAAATAAGATAAAACAACACACATTATTAAAAATATAAATATAGGACCTAATTCAGAATATAATAATTTCATTTATTTACGGAAAAGACGAGATTTGAACTCGCAATCGCTAGCGTGACAAGCTAATATTCTAACCATTAAACTACTTCTCCTTTAATTAAGTCTAGTAAGACTTGAACTTACAACATTGCCGTTATGAGCGGCATGTTCTAACCATTTAAACTATAGACTTTTATTACTCGCTACAAGACTTGAACTTGTAATCTCATAAGAGGCAGATTTTAAGTCTGCTGTGTCTACCAATTCCACCAAGCGAGCTTCACTTATCTTTTAAACTATGTTTCTCCATTGCTGAATATCTAATAGTATTTTCAATCTTTTAACAATTCAAGTTCGACATGTGTTTGAGTTATATAATTAAATTAAGATAAGTTACTCTTTAGATTGGATTTGAACCAATAACTTGATGATTAACAGTCATCTACTCTACCATTGAGTTACTAAAGATTTTACATTTTTTTTATTTAGATAATTGTGCCATACCATATTTAGAACGTGAAGTTCTTCTATTTAAAACAGCAGCACAATCAAATTTACCACGTATTATTTTATAACGAATACCTGGTAAATCTTTACGTCTACCACCTTGAATTAATACAGTTGAATGTTCTTGTAAATTATGACCTTCACCAGGTATATAAGCATTAACTATATTTTTATTACGTAATAATACACGGGCAATTTTACGTTTAGCTGAATTTGGTTTTTTAGGAGTTTTTATATAAACACTTAAACATATACCTTTTTTTTGAGGATTTTGTGTTAAAGATGGTGTTTTTGTAAATTTTTTTTTATTAATTCTTTTATGTTTTATAATTTGATTTAAAGTAGTCATTAAAGTAAATTAACTTAAAAAGTTAAATATCAAGAAAAAAAAGAGTTGAACTCATATCTTCGATTTTGGAGATCGATGTTTTACCATTAAACTATTTTCTTATATAATAATTATTATTTTTTTTTTAATCTATCATTTATAATATTTTATATTAAAAATATTAACATAAAATTAAATTTAATAATATTTTAATTGAACCAACGAAAATGTGCAAATGATCTGTTTTCATAAGCTTTTTTATGAATATCATTACGTTTTTGAATACTAGAACTAGTACCTTGATAAGATTCAAAAATTTCATTAGCTATATATTGAGCATAAGTATTATCATTTGTAAAATGTTTTTGATTTGCAGTATCTAATATTAAATTTATAGCATTTTTAAAACGTCTGTTATGATTTAAAGGTATAGGAACATTGATATTAGATTTAACAATTTTAATTGTTCTTAAATCAAAAAGAGGTTCTACTTTTAATAAAGCTATATTTAAGATATAATAAGGATCTATATTTTGGTCAAGTTTTTTTAAAAAAAATAAAATATTATTAAACATAGTTAAAGCTGTAGCTTTTTTACCTTTTTTCATTAATAATTTTATAAAAAAAGTTTTAATTTCATTTTTTTTAGTAATATTGATTTGTAAATTATTTTGCATATATCTCTTATAGGAGTTGAACCTATACTATTACCTTGAAAAGGTAATGTCCTAACCGCTAAACTAAAGAGACTTTTGTCTGGGAATGGGATCGAACCATTGACCTAAAGATTTTCAGTCTTTCGCTCTAACCAACTGAGCTATCCAGACTTTTAATTAAAAAATAATAATTTATTTTCTAATTATAATATAAAATATTAATAAAACTATACTTATTTTTAATAAACTTAAAACAAAAGTAGAATTTAATAAAATTAAACAAGTAACACCTATTAAAAATACAAAAGCATAATTATAGAAGAAACCTGATTGTAATTCAATTATATTATGACTTATATTTGATAATAAATTAGATAAACCTCTAGGACCTAATAAATTAAAGAAACCTTTATCTAATAATTTATAAGTATATTCAAAACTTACAAATAAAGTACTTTGATATAAAGTTTCACTATATAATTTATCAAAGAACCATTTTCTATTTAAGAAAGTATATAACATCATACCTACTTTTGTAGTTTTTAATGAATGAATTTCATTAGTTAAGAAACCATAACATATATAACCAAAAATAGCACCTAAAATACTTAAAATTACTGGAAGTATTTTAAAGAAGAATGGTAAAAATTCAGCTTCTAATATAAAAGTATTACTTGGTAATATAAATATAGCATTATTCCAGAAATTAGTACCTAAACCTATAAACATATCTTTAGTAATATAACCTATAAATATACTTAATATAGATAAAATAATTAAAGGTAAAGCCATAATTAATGGAGCATCATGAGCTTTTAATATAGTTTGTTTATAAGCATTTGTTTTAGTTAAAAATGTTAAAAAGATTAAACGAACTGAATAAAAAGCAGTAAAGAAAGCTGATAAAGTACCTAACCAATAAGCAAAATGACTACTTATAGTATATTTAGCAAAAGCTAATTCTAGAATAACATCTTTTGAATAATAACCTGATAAGAATGGGAAACCTAATAAAGCTAAAGAACCTATTAATATCATAGAATAAGTTAAAGGTAAAATTTTTAATAAACCACCCATTTTACGCATATCTTGTTCATCATTCATTGCATGAATTACTGAACCAGCACTTAAGAATAATAAAGCTTTAAAGAATGCATGATTTGCTAAATGGAATATACCTACATTATAACCTGAAATACCACAAGCAAAAATCATATAACCTAATTGACTACAAGTTGAATAAGCAATTACTCTTTTCATATCATTTTGTAATAAACCTGTAGTAGCTGCAAAGAAAGTAGTAATAGCACCTATAACAGTAACTACTATAAGAGCATTTGAAGCATATTCAAATAAAGGAGAACATCTACTTATCATAAATACACCGGCAGTAACCATGGTTGCAGCATGAATTAAAGCTGAAACAGGTGTAGGACCTTCCATTGCATCTGGTAACCATACATGTAAACCAACTTGAGCTGATTTACCTACAGCACCTATAAATAAAAATATACATAAAAAATTTAAAAGGTCAAAATTCATATTAAAAAAATTAAAGTTAATATTACTAAAATTAGGAGCTAAAGCAAATACTGTAGAATAATCTAAAGTTTTAAAGGTAAAGAAAACTGTTAACATACCAATCATTAAACCAAAATCACCTACTCTATTTACAAGCATAGCTTTTATAGCAGCTTTATTTGCTTGAATTCTAGTAAACCAGAAATTAATTAATAAATAAGAACATAAACCAACACCTTCCCATCCTACGAACATTTGAACAAAATTATCACCAGTTACAAGAACAAGCATAAAGAAAGTGAATAATGATAAATAAGACATAAATCTAGGTAAATGAGGATCACCATGCATATAACCTATAGAATATAAATGTACTAAAGATGATATACAAGTAACTACAACAAGCATAGTAACAGTTAAAGTATCAAATTGAAAACTCCAATTAATATTTACTAAATCTGAAACCATCCATTTACATAAATCTATATAGCATACACTACCACATAGAGCTACTTCATAGAAAGCAAAGCAACTAATTAAAAAAGTTATAAATATAGTACTTGTAGTTAAAATAGTACTTCCTTTTTCAGTTAAAAATCTACCAAACATACCTGAAATAAACGCACTTAATAAAGGTAAGAAAACGATTAATAAATACATAAACGGATAAAGAGGGATTCGAACCCCCGATATCATAGATATACCTGTTTTCAAGACAGGCACCTTCAACCACTCGGTCATTTATCCTTTAAAAAAATTAAAAATAAATTTTTCTTTTTTTACAACCATTAAAAGGTTTAGGTGTAATATCATAAATATTGTTAATTTTAATACCTGTTTCAATTAGACCTTTAAAAATACCAGTTAATTTTACAGGAATACCTTTTATTTTGATATTAACATTAGTAAATCCTTGTTTTTTTAATTCATCACCTATGAATTTACCTAAAGAAATTGCGGCATAAAAAGATTTTTTTTTAAAACCGGAAAATCCTAAAGCACCTATTGACATTATTCTAGTTTTATTTGTTTTATATGTAACAAATGTATTATTAGTATCACATTTGATATATATATTTATATTTTTATTTGATTTAATTTGTTTATGAGTTACTATATTATAAAATGTTAAATTTTTTGTTTTTGGTTTTTGTGTTAAACGAGTCATTTGTATCATTATATTTAATTATTCCAAGTACTATTATTAAATGTAGAATATTTATATTCATTAGCATATTCTAAATCTTGATATCTTACAGATTTAGTAAAATCATCATATCTTACTTCTTTAAATCCTAATAAAGGGAAATCTTTTCTTAAAGGAAAACCTTTAAAACCATAATCTGTTAAAATTCTACGTAAATCTTTATTATTTAAAAAATAAATACCAAACATATCATAAATTTCTCTTTCAAACCAACCAGCACAACTATATAATGAAGTAATAGTATTAACATTATCAAATTCAGATACACTTATTTTTACACGAATTCTACTGTTAAAAACAATACTTAATAAACTATAAACTATTTCAAATCTAGCTGATCTATCAGGATAATCTACACCACACATATCAGATAAAATTTTATATTGACAATTAGTATGATTTTTTAAAAAATATAAAACTTTAGTTAAATTTTCAGTAGAAACTACTAATGTTAATTCATTATTACCATAAATTACAGCGTAAATATAATTTGGAAGCATATGCATAAGTGATTTACCATATTTTATATTTAATAAAACATTATTTAAAAATATATTTTTTTTTAACATAGTGTTATTTATAAGGTAAATTAACCTTTGCCTAAATTTAATTTAAAATATTAATTTCTTTAAAAGTTAAATTCATACTTAAAGGTACTTTATTTTCTAAAAATTTTCTAAAAAATATAAATTTTTGAGTATCTTTAGTAATTATTTTAAATTCACTTACATAAATACGTTCTTCAAAAGTTT
Organism: Blastocystis sp. Blastoise; assembly: GCA_039096225.1. NCBI lineage: Eukaryota > Bigyra > Opalinata > Blastocystidae > Blastocystis > Blastocystis sp. Blastoise. The sequence goes on from JBBPEB010000016.1 coordinate 5,398, forward strand.
CCATAAATTTTTTATGAACATGTGGTGATTTTAAAACAGTATGTTTTTTTATTTTTGTAGGTAAATTTATTAAAGAATAATTAAAATTAAAAAATTTAATTAAATTTTCAATTTTTAAAATATAATTTTTACATAATATATTATCATTACTTTTTATATAGATATAAAAAATTTTATTATTAAACATATGGTTTTTTTAAGGATTAACTTAAAAAAACTTAGAATGAAATATAGCCAAGTGGTAAGGCACCGGTCTTTGACATCGGTATACAAAGGTTCGAATCCTTTTATTTCTATAAACATAAGAATAAAGATATATAATGAGTTATTATAAATAAAGTATTAGGATTTAAACATAAAAATACTAAAACTAATGTGAAAGCACTTATAATTACAGCTAAATTTTTATTAATAGAAGTATAAACGTAATTATTATTAGTTGATTCAAAATACATTATTTTTATAAATCTTATATAATAAAAAGCAGTAATTACACTAATTACAATAGCAAATATAGCTGGTAATAAAACATTATTTTCTACGCATACAAAGAAAGTATAGAATTTTGCTAAGAAACCTGCTAGAGGTGGTATACCTGCCATAGAAAACATTATAATAGTTAAACTGATACCTAATAAATAATTGTTTTTAAATAAATCAGCGAAATCAGTAATATATTTAACTTTATTATTAACTATTAATAATATAGCCCAAATAGCAATAGTAGTTATTAAATAAACTATAAAATAAAATAATAAACTTTGAACACCTTGTATAGTACCAGTTGATAAACCTAAAATCATATAACCTATATGGGTTACTGAACTATAAGTTAAAAAGCGTTTAATTTTATATTGTTGTAATGCAAAGAATGCAGATACTATAATAGATAATAAAGATACTAATATAAAAATTAATTGCCATTGATCTATAAAAGCATAAAAAGTTGACATTAAAATTCTAGATAATAAAGCTATTAAAGCAAATTTAGGAGCTATATTAAAAAACATAGTTATGATACTAGGAGCACCTTCATATACATCTGGAGCCCATACATGGAATGGAGCTATGGTTAATTTAAAGAAGAAAGCTGATAAAATAAAACAAATAGCTGTAAAAGTTAATTTATCAAAAGAACTTGTAGTAAAAAAATAAGATAATTCAGTTAAATTAGTTAAACCTGTAGTACCATAAAGTAAAGCTATACCAAATAATAAGAAACCTGAAATTAAAGAACCTGTTATAAAATATTTTAAACCAGCTTCACATGAATATAAATTACTTTTTCTTGAAGAAGCTAATACATAAAAACAGAAACTTTGCATTTCTAAAGTAATATATAAATGTAAGAAACTATTACAATGTAAAGTTAATAAAATACTAAATATAGATATATATAATAATATTAAATATTCATAATTATACATAGTATCAGTATTTAAAAAATTATTTATAGATAATAAGTATATTACAGAAATAATTAATATGATTAATTCTATTAAAGTTAAAGCATAATTCATAGTATACATACCATCAAAAATTAATCTAGTTAATGTAGTTTCTTTACATAAAAGAATTATTACAAAAATTAAAGATAAAATAAATAGATTATTAATAATAGTAGAAATGTAAGGTGTTCTATAATTATTTTTATAAATATTTAAATATTTACTAGATAAAAAAATACCTACACATAATAAAGTTAATACTGAAAATATAAAAAAAATTTCTGGAACAATAAATTTAATTTCTTCGAAAAATATTGATGCGAAAGTCATTATTATTATAATTCTGCTATTATTACTTAAATTTATTAATTTTCATAAAAAAAAATTTATATAATATTATTAATATAAAAATACTTTAGTTATATAACTATAAATATGTTAGCTAAAATAGATAACATAGTATCTTCTTATAAAACAGATATAAGTATTTTAAGTCATTCAGAAATGTTAGGTATAACTTTACCACGTTTTTGTTATCATAATAAACTTATGATATCTGCTAATTGTCGTGTATGTTTATGTATAGTTGAAAAAGAAAGAAAACCTGTTACTGCTTGTTCAACCATGTTAAGACCAGGTATAGTAATATCTTTAAATACACCTCAAGTATCTAAATTAAGAGAAGATGTTCTTGAATTTTTATTAATAAATCACCCTTTAGATTGTCCTACATGTGATCAAGGTGGTGAATGTGATTTACAAGATATGTCTTATTATTTCGGTTTAGATAAAGGTAGAAATTTTGGTATAAATAAAAAAGCTATTTTAAATAAAGATAAAGGTCCTTTAATAAAAACTGTAATGAATAGATGTATTAATTGTACTCGTTGTGTTCGTTTTGTAAATGAAATAGCAGGTAGCATTTGCTTAGGTTCTATAGGTAGAGGTAGAACTACTGAAATTGGTAGTTATGTTGATTCTTTTTATGATTTCGAAATTTCAGGTAATTTAATTGATGTTTGTCCTGTAGGTGCTTTAACTTCTAAACCTTATGCTTTTACTAATCGTCCTTGGGAATTAAAAAGTACTCATAGTATAGATGTAATGGATGGTTTAGGTTCAAGTATTACTATAAATACAAGAGGTTCAAATATTAGTAGAATTATACCTAGAAATAATGATTTAGTAAATGAAGAATGGATTTCAGATAAAATAAGATTTTCATATGATGGTTTAAATTATCAAAGAATATCAAATCCTATGATTAGAATTAATAATAAATTACAAATGTTTGATTGGGATAAAGCTTTAAATTATTTACAATCAAATATTAATTCTGATAATTTTAAAGTAAAATTAAATAATAATACTTTAAATTATAATGTAGGTTGTTATTTTGGTGAATTATTAGATAATGAAACTATTTTTATGATGTCAAATATGTTAAATCAATTAGGTTGTTCTAATAAATATACTAAAGAAGATTTATTTAATATAAATAATGATTTAATGTCAAATTATCGTTTTAATACAACTTTAAAAAATATAAGTAAATCTGATATGTGTATTTTAATAGGTACTAATCCTAAATTAGAAGCTTCTGTATTAAATATACGTTTAAGAAAATTATATACAGATTCTAATACTCCTATAATAACTATAGGTAGTAAAATTAATTTAACTTATCCTTCATATAATTTAGGTTTTACTTTAAATTCTTTAATAAAATTTACTGAAGGTAGATCTGATTTATGTAAAGTATTACAAACTAAAAAAAGACCATCTTTAATTATAGGTTCAAATATCTTTATAAATAAAGCTATATATAATACTGTAATATATTTAAATAATATTTTAAAATTATCTTTAAAAAATATGGATACAAATTGGAATTATTTTAATATATTACATGATAATATAAGTTCTGTAGGTAAATATGATATAAGTTTAACTACTAAATATAAAAAAAATATTGAAGATTTAAATTGTTTATTTTTATTAAATGTAGATAATGATTTTGATAATATAATTAGAAATAAAAATTTAACAAATACTTTTGTAATTTATCAAGGTCATCATTATAATAAATATATAAATATGTCTGATTTAGTATTACCTAATAAAACTTTTGTAGAAAAAGATGGTACTTATACAAATACTGAAGGTCGTACTTTATTTGCAAGACATTGTGGTGTAAATTCTTTAATAAATACTCGTGAAGATTGGTCTTTATTAAATATTTTAGGTAGTATTTTATTTAAAAAAGTAAATAATAATATGAAAAATTATATTGTAAATTCTAAACATGATTTAATAAATACTTCTGATATATTTAATGCATCTTTATGGAGAAATAATCCTAATTTTAAAAATGATAATAATGTATCTGAATCTGTATTTACTAAATTTATAAATAATGCTTTTATAAATAATAAAGTAAATAATTATACATTTAGTCCTTTAATATATAATTTTTATTTAACTAATAATATAAGTAGAGCTTCACGTACTATGGCTGAATGTTCTAAATCTTTAATAAAAAAAACTAACTATTAATCAATGTATACTTTAATCATAATTATTGAATTTTTTTTAATTATACTTCCACTTTTAATTGGTGTAGCTTATATGACTTTAGCAGAACGTAAAATATTAGGTGGTGCTCAACGTAGAAGAGCTCCTAACGTATTAGGTGTTTTTGGTTTATTACAACCTTTAGCCGATGGTTTAAAATTAATGATAAAAGAATTTATTTTACCTACAAATGTTAATATCTTCTTATTTATATTAGCTCCTGTAATTACTTTTACTTGTACTATGCTTTATTGGAGTGTAACTCCTTTAGGTAAAGGTTATGTTTTTGCTGATTTAAATATAGGTGCTTTATTTATATATGCTATTTCTTCTTTAAGTGTATATGGTATAATATTAGCAGGTTGGTCAAGTAATATTAAATATTCTTTTATGGGTGGTATACGTTCAGCTGCACAAATGGTATCTTATGAATTATCAATTGGTTTAATATTAGTAACTATATTTTTATTAACAGGTTCTTTAAATATGTCAGATATAGTAATGTCTCAAAGTCATATTTGGTATATGGTACCTTTATTTCCAGCATTTGTTATGTTTTTAGTAGCTATACTTGCTGAATGTAATAGACATCCTTTTGATTTACCTGAAGCTGAAGGTGAATTAGTTTCTGGTTTCAATACTGAATATTCAGCAATGGGTTTTGCTTTATTTTTTATTGGTGAATATGGTAATGTTGTATTTATGAGTGTATTAACTACTATATTATTTTGTGGTGGTTGGTTACCTTTATTTGGTATGAGTTTTATTCCAGGTCCTATTTGGTTAAGTATTAAATGTTTAATATTTATATCATATTTTGTAGTTACAAGAGCCACTTTTCCAAGATTTCGTTATGATCAATTAATGAGATTAGGTTGGAAATCATTATTACCTATATCTTTAGGTTGGTTTTTATTTGTAGCTTCTTTATTAATTACTTTTAATTTATTACCTTATAATTTATGTATCTAGCAAAATATATTATTTTATCTTTAACTATTTTTATGATTAGTTTTTTTGGTATAATTTTTAATAGAAAAAGTATAATTATTGTTTTAATTTCTATAGAATTAATTTTATTAGCTGTTAATATTTTATTTATTGTATTTTCTGTATATTTAGATAATATGGAAGGTTTTATATATTCAATGTTTATTTTAGTTATAGCAGCTTCTGAAACTTGTATAGGTTTATCTTTATTAGTTAATTACACTATTGAAGTAGGAGATAATAATACAGGTGTATTTAATTTATTATATGCTTAATTTTTAAATTAAATAAATTTTAAGATTTTTTATATTATTAATAATTTTAATATAAATTATAATAAATTAATATTTGCTCATTATTAAGTTAAAAAGGTAAACCTAAATAACTTAATAATAATTTTAAGTTTTTATTTTGACTATCAAATGTTATAGTTAATTTATTACGTTTAATTATATCAAAAAAATCAAAATCATTTTCAAATTCTAAAAAAGATCTAAAATTATCAAAACTTATTGTTAAACTAGATTGATTATTTTGCATTGTAAATTTATCTAAACGTTTTACTCTAGGTAAAACAATATAAGATAAATAATCTAAAAAATTATACATCATAAAATTACGTAAAGTTAATTTACAACCTAAAATTTTTATATGTTTTGTTTTATTTTCTCTATTTTTTAAAAAAATTAAAGATGTTTTTTGATTTGAAAGTATTTCTAAAAATATTAAGGTATAAATTATATTTTGATTTGATATATTTTTATTATTAAAATTTATATTTAAACTTATTTTTGATAATTTAGGTAAATTTGTATAATGAGTTACTAATAATTTTGGATATAAATTATTATTTATATTAGGTGTATATAATTGAATTCTATTTTTCATTTAAATTATGTTTGAGGCTAATAAAAGTATTTTTATATTGGTTTTTCTTAATTCTTTTGTAATAGTACCATAGATTCTTGAACCTTTAGGATTTAAATCATTATCTAAAAGTATAACACTATTTTCAAAAAATTCAATTTTTTGACCATTGAATCTAGGTTTATTAGTTTTTGTAGTTAATACTATGGCATTATAAATTTCACCTTTTTTTAAATTTGTTTCATTTTTTTTTTTTAAATTTTGTATAGAAACTTTAATATAATCTCCTAAAATAGCAGGTTGATTATTATATTTACTTTTTAACACTTTAAAGCACATTACGTCTTTAGCACCACTATTGTCTAGAACTTTTAATATTGTACAATTTTGTATCATTTTTTTTTTTGAAGATAAAACACAAATATCATTTTGTATTTTTATTTATATATCTATTATATTAATTGTTTAATATATTTTTAATTTAATTTTAATTTATTTTTATATTTATTTTTAAATATAAAATTATTTCATTAATTGTAAATTCATTTCTTTATAAATTAAAATAGATTAATCCATTTAGCTTTTATCTAAATATTATTTAAAAAATTAAATATTTTGCTTTATTTAAAAATAATTGTTTATCTTGAAAAAAATTTAATTTAGTTTTAGTTAAACCTTTTAAAATATGATTAAATATTAAATAAATATATAGAATATTTAGTCTAAAAGATTTTGTATTAGCTAGAGCATAATATGTTAAATTAGTTAAATTATCTTTAGTATCTACTATACTTATTACAGGTATATTATTATTTACTAAAGAAACATTATTATTAAAACAAAAAATTGCATTAGGCATAGTTTTAAAAGTATTTACTAAGTCTAAATTACGAGTATTTTCTGTAAAATATTGATTATAATTTTCTGCTAATTGTTTAATTAATGTATTTAAATTTGGATTATTTGTACCTATAAAAAGAATTTTACCATTATTACTAATTAAATCTTCAATAAATTGTAATAAAATATGTAAAGATTTAGTTGTATAATTTAAATTTATAATAGAATTATTATGTAAAGTACCTAAAAGCATATATGTTATAAGTATATTACTTTTTTTTTTATTATAACCTAAACTTAAATTTAATAAATTATTATTATTTGTAAGTATTGTTTTTATATATTTATTAGTCATTTATTTTTTTTTAGCTTTTTCTTTTTTTTTGATTATAATTTCATCATTATATATTATACCATTACCTTTATAAAAATCAGGTTTTTTAAAATTACGTATATTTGAAGCTGTTTTATGTAATAAATTATAATCATTACTTATTAACATTAATTCAGTTTCATTTATAGTTTGAATATAAATATTATTAGGTATTATATAATTAATATAATGACTATAGCCTAATCTTAATAATAAATTTTTATTATCTTTAATTATATATTTAAAACCTATACCATTTAATTTTAAATTTATACTATAATTATTTATAACACCTTGTATATTTTTATTTAATTCTTTTAAATAAATATTTAAACCTTCTTTTTGTACATAATTATTATTTGTATATTGTAAAGGTAATAATGTTATATTTTTTTTATCATATTGTATACTTTTAGTTAAATGTTTATATAGATTATTATAATTAGTAGTATTAAGAATTAAATTTTTATCTTTAAATTGTATATTAAAAAAATTATTTGTTTTTTTAATAAGACCTGAAGGTCCAATAAAAATAATATATTTATCAGTTAATACTATTTTTATATTTTTATAATTATTTAGTGTATAAGTTATCATTAGTTTTTATAATTTTTATAAATTTTACAAATTAAAGCACCACCTATATTCATTTTAATAGCATCATCTATTGTAATAATAGCTATTTTACGATCGTTTAAATTTGATTTTACTAAAAAATAATCATTAAATATATCAGTAGATCTAATTTGTTTTAATTCAGTTACAGTTGCATATTTTTTTAAACTAGGTTTAGATAATGGTATTATTTTATAAAAAGATTTTTTATTAAATTCAAAATTATTAAAAAAAATGGTACATTTATTATTATTTTCAATAAAAAATGAATGTATATAACCTTTTTGTTGAAGTAAATAAAGAATATCTAAAACTATATTATTTATTTGATTTAAGGTTATACATTTATAACCTATTTTTGAAGCTTCATTTAAAATATTAAATAAATTATTTGTGTATTTCATAATTACCAACTTGATCTTTTTAATCCTGGAAGTTTGTTATTAAAAGTATAATCTTTAAATGTTAATCTAGATAAACCATATTTATGTAAAATATATCGAGATCTACCTGTAATTATACATCTATTTTTATTATAAGTTTTATAAGAACTTTTTTTTAATAAATTCATTCTAATAAAAGCATTAGTTACAGTTGTTTTATTTAAATCATATTTACAAGCACGTAAGACTGAATTTAAAGCTTTTTTTTCAATAAAATTATTTACATAATTAGCTTTTATATAACTATCTTTTATTTGTTTATTTTGCATTTATGGAGATAACCGGACTTGAACCGATAAATTGTGAGTGCAGATCACATATTATACCAATTTAATTATACCCCCGTTTAAAGATTGGAAGTGGAATTGAACCACTATCTGTAGATTTGCAGTCAACTGCATGAACCATTTATGCTATCCAATCGTTTAAAAAGAAATATTTTTTATATTTGAATTATTTTTAGAACTTTTTGCTTTAGTATTAGCAACTTCATTAACTAGATTTATAATAGATTTATTAAATGTTTTATATAAAAATATATTATAATTGGTATTTAATTTATATAATTTTTTAGATATAGTTAAATTTTTTTTTTTTATCATTTAATTATGAGTCTAAAAGGACTTGAACCTTTAACAGTACGCTTATCAAGCGTATACTCTAACCAATTGAGTTATAGACTCTTTTAGGGCGCTTAACAGGATTTGAACCCATACTACTTAGTACCACAAACTAAAGTTTTACCATTAAACTATAAGCGCCTTTTATTTTTTATTTATAAAATCTTTTTATAAATTGTAAATAAATATTGTCATAATAAACAATTTTTCTATATCTTTTAATAAATCTTTTTCTTCTATTAAAAGTTTTATTTAATTTAAAAGCTTTTTGATGTTTAATACAATATTTATTTTGAATTAAGTTATAATTATTTTTATTTAAAAAAATAAAACTTAAAGTATTAAAATCTACTTCTAAATTATAAATTGTTTTATAAGTGATATATGTTTTTTTAGATAAATTATATGAAAAATATCTGTATAATTTATTATAAAAAAAATTCCAATATTTAGGATTAATTTCAATTAAATCATTTTTTTTTAATAAATAACTAGGTTTATTTACTTTAATACCATTTACTAAAATTAAACCTTTACTTATACAAAATCTAGAAAAAAAAATGCTTCTAGTTATATTTGATTTATATAAATTAAAATCTAAACGTTGTTCTAATAAAGTTGGATTTTGTATTATTATATTTTTAAATTGTCTTTCATTTATTTTACCTAAATAATTTTTTAAACATTGTTTATTAAGTAATTTTTTTTTGTAAAAAGTATTTAAACTTAATAAACGTATGTTATAAAAAAAATAATATTTTTTAGATGATTTTTTAGTAGTTAAATTAAATTTACTATTTTTCCAATAATTTGTTTTTTTATAACGTGTATATAATTTTGATCTTGATTTACGTAACATTGTTATTAATTCTTTATCTTATTTTACGTGAAGTTTTCGCATTTGAACGTGTTCTTTGACCTCTTGCAGGTAATCCTTGTACTAGACGCATACCTGTAAAAGTTTTATTTATTTTTTTGTCATTTTTATTATCTTCAATTAAATAGGTTAAACGATCATCCACGTAATAATTATCTTTTATTGTTTTTTTTAAAATTTCTTGTAAAAATTTATTTAAATTTTGATTATTAGCTTTTTTTATATTAATACCATATTTATTACATAAAAAAAGAATTTGATTTTGATTAATTCCATAATAATTATTTAATACATTTAATATTTTTAATTCACTAGTTTTTTTCATTAATTTTAAGTTATTATTTAAAATAAAAATGTTCTTTCAGTAGAAAATCTTAACATAAAGTTAATGATTTTATATTATATTATTTAAAATGAATTTTAAATTTTTAAAAAAAGGATTTGCTAAAACAGGTGGTCGTAATACTCGTGGTAAAATCACTGTTTATCATAAAGGAGGGGGTAATAAAAAACTATATAGATTTATAGATTTTAAAAAAGATTTTTCACAAGCTATTGTAAAAAAATTAGAATATGATCCTAATCGTACAGCCAATATTGCTCTTTTACAAGATCTAAAAACTTTAAAATATTCTTATATAGTAGCTCCTAAAGGTATAAAAGTAGGTGATTTAATAACAAATCAATTTAATGTTACCGAATCAATTAATAATATAAATGGTACTTGTATGTATATTAAAGATATACCTTTAGGTGTATATATACATAATATAGAAATTGTACCAGGTAAAGGTGCTCAATTAGTTAGAAGTGCTGGTTGTTATGCTATGATAATTAAAAAAGAAGAAAATTATGCTATAATTAAATTAAATAACAAATTTTCTAAAAAAATATCTTTAAAATGTAAAGCTACTTTAGGAATTGTATCAAATAGTGAACATTACTTACAAATTATAGGAAAAGCTGGAAAATCTAGAGGAATGAATATTAGACCTACAGTAAGAGGTACTGCAATGAATCCTATTGATCATCCACATGGTGGTGGTGAAGGTAAAACTTCAGGTGGTAGACCTTCAGTAACTCCATGGGGTATTATAACCAAAGGTAAAAAAACAAGAAAAAATAAATCACATAAATATGAAATATAAAATTAATTATATAGATTCAAATTTATTAAATAATAAAAAAACTAAAAAAACATATAGTAGAAGTAGTACTATAATTACTGATTTTTTAAATAACACTTTTTTAATTCATAATGGTAAAGAATTTAAAAAATTAAAAATAAAAAGTGAATATTTACAAAATAAATTAGGTGATTATGTATTTACTAGAAAAAAATGTGTTCATAAAGCAAAAAAATAATCTAAATGACAAGTAGAATAAATCAATTAAATTTTCATGTAAATAACAATAGAACTTGGGATTCTAAATGGTATTGTGCTTTAAATTATAAAAATAACTTAGTTGAAGATTTATATGTAAGAAAAACTATTGAAAATGTTTTTCAATCTTCTCTAAAAAATTCTAATATTATTGTAGATAAATGTATTATTTATAAATATAATAATAATTATGTAATATATGTTTATTTATTTTTTAATTATAAATTTTTTAAAAAAATAAATATATATGATTTTAATTTAAAAAAAAATAAAAAACAATATACTAAAAAAGGAAATTCAAAATTATATAAAAATACCAAATTAAATCTTATAAAAAAAAATTTTTATAATTATTATATAAATTCTAAAAAATTAGAATGTATTCAAATATTAAATAATATATTATCTGAAAAAGTAAATGTACAATTTTATATAAAAAATATAGGTTTAAATTTTTTACCTAAACAAAATGAACATTTAAAATTACATTTACAATTAAAAAATCAAAAAATACTTAGAAAATTTAAAAGAGTAAAATATTATAAAACATTAAATATGTTATTCTTAGCTTTAGCTTATAGTAAACATTTAAATAATTATTATATAAATGCACAAACTTTAGCTCAATTTATAAAAAATCAATTATTAAATATGAATGAAGGTAAAAAAGATTATAAATTTAATTTTTATACTTTATTAAATTTAATTAATACTTTAGGATCATTTTATATAAATTTAGATACTAGTAATTTAAAAGGTATAAAATTACATATAAAAGGACGTTTTTTATTAAATAAAAGAAAACGTATCATTATATTAAATATAGGTACTATACCTTTAAATACAATAAATTATAACATAGATTATAGTCATAAACAAATTGTAAAAAGTTCTGGTACTAGTAGTATAAAATTATGGATAAATAATTCAATTAAAAACAATGTTTCAATCAAAAAAAATTAAATATAGAAAAATACAAAAAGGTACTTTAAAAAACATAAATACTCGTGGTTTAATTTTACAAAAAGGCGATTTTGGTATTAAAGCTTTAGATTATACTAGATTAAATGTACAACAAATTCAAGCTACATTTAATGTTTTAGTAAAAACTTTAAAAAAAACAGGTATTATTTATGTAAATGTTTGTGCTGATACTCCTATAAGTAAAAAACCTAATGGTGTTAGAATGGGTGGTGGTAAAGGTGAAACTGATAAATGGATTTATAAAGTAAGACCTGGAAAAATATTATTTGAAATAAGTAATGTTTCTAAAGATAAAGCTTATATTGCTTTAAAACAAGCTTCTGCTAAATTACCTATTAAAACAAAAATAGTTTATTTAAAAAAATATTAATTTAAAGTCAAAGTGGTGAAATTGGTATACACGTAAGTTTTAGAAACTTAATTTTAAGAGTTCAAGTCTCTTCTTTGATAAAGTTGGTCTATCGTAGTTTATGCTTAAAACTACGCATTTAAAAAGTTTTACGATTAACTTCGGACCACAACATCCTGCAACTCATGGTGTTCTGCGTTTAGTTTTAGAATTACATGGTGAAATTGTAAGAAAAGCAGATCCTCATATAGGTTTTTTACATAGAGGTACTGAAAAATTAATAGAACATAAAACTTACTTACAAGCTTTACCTTATTTTGATCGTCTAGATTATATTGCTATGTTAGCAAATGAACATGGTTATGCTCTAGCTGTTGAAAAATTATTACAATGTAATGTTCCTAAAAGAGCTCAATATATTAGAGTAATTTTTGTAGAACTTACTAGAATATTAAATCATTTAATTAGTATAGGTTCACATGCACTTGATATAGGTTCAACTACCGTTATTATATGGTTATTTGAAGAACGTGAAAAAATATTTGAATTTTGTGAACGTTTAACTGGTGCAAGAATGCATGCTAATTTTATTAGACCAGGTGGAGTACGCCAAGACTTACCTTTAGGTTTATTAAGTGATATATATATGTTTTGTACTACTTTTAGTGCTTCTATAGATGAAGTAGAAGAATTATTAACTAATAGTCGTATATGGAAAGAACGTTTAGTAGATATAGCTAAAATAACCAAACAAGAAGCTTGTGATTGGGGTTTTAGTGGTGTTATGTTAAGAAGTACTGGTGTTAATTGGGATTTAAGAAAAACTTTTCCTTATGAAATTTATAATGAAGTAAATTTTCAAATTCCTGTAGGTACTAATGGTGATAACTATGATAGATATTTAATTAGACTTGAAGAAATGAGACAAAGTGTTTATATTATTATGCAATGTATTAATCAAATACCTAATGGTCCTATTAAAGCTGATGATTATAAAATAAGTTTACCTTCAAAATTACAAATGAAAAGATCAATGGAAAGTTTAATTAGTCATTTTAAACTATTTTCAGAAGGTTTTGTAGTTCCTCAAGGTGAAGTTTATTCTACAATTGAAGCTCCAAAAGGTGAATTTGGTGTATATATTGTATCAAATAATACAAACAAACCTTATAGATGCCATATTAAAGCACCTAGTTTCTTACATTTACAAGGTGTTGATTTTATGTCTAAAGGTCATTTAATTGCAGATATAGTTACTGTTATCGGTACTATAGATATAGACTTTGGTGAAATAGATAAATAATCCGAATACAATGTTCCTATTAAATTTAATCATCTATACAATTATCTTTATATTTTATTTATATTAATTTCTTCGTTCTAATTCATAATTAAATATCTAACTTTCCATCTTAACATAAATATTTCTTGGCAAAATCAAATATTTATACTAATCTAAATTTCAATAAACATATTGTGAAATTAAATTTTGTAATATTATTTTATCATAATTATATTAAATAACTAAAAAAATCATGAACTGGCCTGTATTTTTTACTGTAATAGCTATCCTAATAATATTTTTAATTGTATTATATTTTATAGATGAACATTATCTATAATACAATTAAATAGAGTTTTAAAATTAAAAAAGAATTCTATTTGTTTTTAAAACAAAATCATAAAAAAAAATGATGCTTTTATCTAAACAAATTGTTTATAAAAAAACTCAAATTTGTACATGTATAAGTCTTAATAGTGTAGTAGCTTATAGTACAAATTGTAAAAAACTAAAACGTTTTACAACTGGAGATTCAATTTTTGATAATTATAAATATTTAGCTTTATATCATACTCCTTTAAATAGTAAACCGTTAATGCATACTTATAAAGTTAAATTTTTACCTACTTTAGATTATTTACGTGAAATTTATCCTGGATTAACAAATAATGTGACTATATTTTATACTAATGATAAATTAGAATTTGATAAATTTATACATAAATATTCTCAATCTTTACATATAATGATTGTATTTATTGAAAAACAATATATATGTTGTGATTTTAATCGTCTTAATATAAATTCATTTAGTGATTTTCTTAATTTTTATTTATTTTCTTATAAAAAAAGATTTTATACTTTAAAAAAATTAAGTGAAACTAAAAAAGTAGTTAAATAAATATATACCTTTTATAAGTATAATAATATTTGTAACTTTATTTGTAAATATATTATTAGATAATAATATAATAACTATATTTACATCTGATAATGAAAATTTATTTAATTGGTTTTCAATTATCAATGAAATTAGTAATATTAAAGTTATAGGACAAACTTTATTTACTAATTATGCTTTTTATTTTATTTTAGCTGGTTTTGTATTATTAATTGGTATAATGGGTTCTATTATTTTAAGTAGAAGAACCAATAAAAATATTAGAAGATATCAATTAGTATATCAACAATTATCTAGAAATATTGAAAATGCTGTATTTTTAATAGATTAATTTTATAATTTTCAATAGCGTTCTTAGCTTAATGGACAGAGTAACAGTCTTCTAAATTGTTTTGTATCAGTTCGATTCTGATAGAACGCTTATAAGTTTTTGGGATTATTTTTTTAAATTATCCCATTAATATTTATATATATATTGGAGAAGGAAGAAATTTTAGAGTTTAATCCTGGCTCCGAATAAACGCTAGTAGTATGCTTGAACACATGCAAGTCGAATGTTTTTTTGTTTTTTAAAAAGACATGGCGTACGGGTGAGTAAATGAAAAAATTTCTACCTAAAGGATCAATGGAATATTGAATATTTAAAGATTTTTTCGCCTTTAGATTAGTTTTTTCTAGGATTAGGTAGTTGGTAATGTAAAAGATTACCAAGCCAACAATCCTTAGCTGGTTTTTGCGAACGATCAGTCACATCGGAATTGAAATAAGGTCCGAACTCTAACGAGGCAGCAGTGAGGAATATTGGACAATGAACGAAAGTTTGATCCAGCAATACTACGTAAGTGATGAATGTTTTGTTACTGTAAAACTTAAATTATATTTAGGATTATGACCTTTATATAAGAAGTCCCGGCAAACTCTGTGCCAGCAGCCGCGGTAATACAGAGGGGGCGAGCGTTATTCGTATTTACTGGGCGTAAAGTGTTTTGAGACGATTTTTTAAGTTAAAAAGGAAATTCCAAAGCTTAACTTTGAAAGAATTTTTAATACTGAAAATTTAGAGTTTATTACAGGATAATAGAATTTTTGACAGGAGGGGTGAAATCCAAAGATATCAAAAAGAATGCCATTTGGCGAAGGCAATTATCTAGTAAAAAACTGACGTTGATTAACGAAAGCATGGGGAGCAAATAGGATTCGATACCCTAGTAGTCCATGCTGTAAACTATGAATATTAATTATTGTAAATTTTTTTGCAGTAGTTTAGTTAACGTATTAATATTCCGCCTGGGAAGTAAAACCGCAAGGTTGAAACTCAAAGGAATTGACGGGGGCTCACACAAGCGGTGGAACATGTGGTTTAATCCGATAACCCGCGTAAAATCTTACCAGTTCTTGACTTAATTTAGTTTTAACGTTATTATTTCAAAAAAATAATAATTATAAATTACAGGTGTTGCATGGCTGTCGTCAGCTCGTGTTGTGAAATGTTAAGTTCATTCTTTTAACGAGCGCAACCTCTTATTTAAATCACGATTTTAAAAAAGAAGTAAATTATAATTACTTTAATTTAAAAGTTAAATTTAAATATATTATGAGATGAATGCCAAGTCATTATGACCCTTATGAACTGGGCTACACATGTGTTACAATGTTTTTAACAAAAAGATGCAATTATGAGAATAGGAGCAAATCTTTAAAGAAAAACAAAGTTCGGATTATAGATTGAAATTCATCTATATGAAGTTGGAATCGCTAGTAATCGTGCATTAGAACGGCACGGTGAATATGTACTTGAGCCTTGTACACACCGCCCGTCACATTAGAAAAATTATTTTTGTACGAAATATTGATAATACAACATATTATTAATATTACTATAAAAATTTTGATTTTAATGAAGTCGTAACAAGGTAGCCGTATGGGAACATGTGGCTGGAATTATTATATTTAAAAAAACTAAAGACTTATAAGGTAATTAACTCAATGGTAGAGTATTTCGCTTACAACGAAGAAGTTAATGGTTCAAGTCCATTATTACCTAAATCAAGGTGCTAGGTAGCTACTTAGGCTCATGCCCTAATTATTTAGGTTCAATCCCTAACCTTGATATAACATTAGCATTTAAGTACAAAGAGCATTAGAAGGATGCCTAGGTATTTATTTATGGACGTTTTATCGAAAATTTATGGCTAATTAATGTAATCATACCATAAGATTCCTGAGGGGAAACCTTTTCAAAATGAAAAGTTTTTTATACAAGAATAACTAAAATATAGTGAACTGAAACATCTAAGTAACTATAGAAAAGATATCAAACGAAATTTCGTAAGTAGTGGCGAACGAACACGAATCAGGCTCAAATTTTTATGAAATTTTATAGAATAAATCCAAAGATGGTATTAAAAGACCAGTTTCTATGAAATTAATAAATTGTATTAAGTAAAACGGAACACGTGAAATTCTGTTTGAATATAGGGGGACCATCCTCTAAGCCTAAATAAAATAAATAACCGATAGTGAACAAGTACTGTGAAGGAAAGGTGAAAAAGCTTATTTATATATTATAGTGAAATAGAACCTGAAATCTAATGCTCTATAACAATTGGAGCTTAAAATAGTGACAATGTACCTTTTGTATAATGGACCAGCAACTTTATTAATTTAGCAAGCTTAATTCGATAGAAATAGGCGTAGTGAAAGCAAATTTAAATAAAATTTTAAGTTAAATTAATAAGACCCGAAATCAAGTGATCTAACTATGAATAGGTTGACTTTAATGTAAAAGTTAAACGAAGACCGAACTCGTATCTGTTGCAAAAGATTGAGATGATTTGTGGTTAGGGGTGAAAGGCTAATCAAACTTGAAGATAGCTGGCTTTCTGCGAAATCTATTTAGGTAGAGTGTCAAAATTTAATATAATGGGGTAGAGAACTCGATAAAAAAGGGGGGCCATTATGGTCTTACTAATTTTAATGAAACTTCAAATACATTATATATTAATTTTGGCAAACAGACTTTGAGTGCTAAGATTCAAAGTCGAGAGGGAAACAGCCCAGATTGTATGTTAAGGCCTCTAAATTTATTCTTATCGTATAAGGATTTATATAAATAATGACAACCAAAAGATAGGCTCAGAAGCAGCCATTCTTTAAAGAAAGCGTAATTGCTCATTGGTCTAGTTTATATATTCCGAAGATGTATAGAGACTAAAGAATAATGCCGAAACAGCAAATTTAATTTTAGATTAAATGGTAGCAGAACGTTTTGTATGCTTAAAAGTTAGAATTGAAAAATTTTAATTTAGTATCAAAAGTGATAATGCTGGTATAAGTAGAATAAACAATGTAACAAAACATTGTCGCCGAAAATCCAAGGTTTTTAAAATAAAAATAAAGTTTTTTATAATATACGGTCTCTAAGATAAATATGAGAATTTTTATTGATGAGTTATATTAATATATTTTTAAAAATTATGAATACAATTTTAAAAAATAGAGTATTGTTTTTATTTTTGTATTGATAGTTACGCGAAATAAATATTAATTCAAACCGTACTAAAACCGACACTGGTGGATTAGTAGAAAATACTAAGGCGTAGAGATAATCATAGCGAAGGAACTAGGCAAAATGACTTCGTAACTTCGGGAGAAGAAGTTCCTATAAATTAATTATTTATAGGAGGCACACAATAGGGGGTAGCGACTGTTTAATAAAAACACAAGACTATGCTAAATCGAAAGATGATGTATATGGTCTGACATCTGCCAAATGCTGTGTAGTTAAATTCAAAAGTTAAATGCTTTTGATATAAACAGCAGTCAATGGCGGCCGTAACTCTGACGGTCCTAAGGTAGCGAAATTCCTTGTCAATTAATTGTTGACGCGCATGAATGATGTAACGACTTCCCCACTGTCTCCGCTATGAACTCTTTGAAATTGAATTATTCGTGAAGATGCGAATTGCATATGGCTAGACGGTAAGACCCTGTGCACCTTTACTACAATTATACACTGATTACATTTATAAAAATGTGTAGAATAAGTGGGAGTTTAAAAAACGACAATGAAATACCACTCATTTTTATTATTTGTAGCTAACTAAAAGGAAAACTGTATATTTGGTAGTTTGACTGGGGCGGTAACCTCCTAAAATGTAACGGAGGCATATAAAGGTAAACTGAAATTATTTTGTAAATAATGATAGAGTGCAATGGCATAAGTTTGCTTGACTGTGAGATTGACAAATCAAACAGAAACGAAAGTTGATCATAGTGACCCGGTAGTTCTTTATGGAAAGGCTATCGATCAATGGATAAAAGGTACGCCAGGGATAACAGGCTGATGACTCTCTCGAGTTCTTATCGACGGAGTAGTTTGGCACCTCGATGTCGGCCCATCACATCCTAGAGCTGTAGAAGGTTCTAAGGGTTTGACTGTTCGTCAATTAAAGTGGTACGCGAGCTGGGTTTAAAACGTCGTGAGACAGTTTTGTCCCTATCTACCATATGTTTTAGAAAAAAAAGGAACGATAATCTTAGTACGAGAGGACCAGATTAGGTTGATCAATAGTGCATCGGTTATTTTAACTCAAAGTATAGCCGAGTAGCCAAATCAATAAAAAATAATTACTGAAAGCATATAGGTAAGAATTTTATTCCTAATTTTTCTTTTAAAGAAATGTAGAAGACTACTACATTAATAGGCTTAAAGTGTAAATATGGTAACATATTAGCTTATAAGTACTAATTTTTCAATACTTAAATGCAATAAAGAACAATCGCTTAGTGGCTATAGCAACAGACTGTAAATCTGTGGAATTCTATTCATCGTGGGTTCGAGTCCCTCTTGTTCTATTTAAAAATTTTTTATTACAAAAATAGTTAAAGCTAATATATATTTAAAGATATTTTTAATTATTTTTTGTAATTTTAATTAAAATGTATAATATTCTGATCTCTTTAATAATTTTACCTTTAATAGGATCTTTTATAATAAGTTTATTAGATTTCAATAATATAAAAACAATAAGAAATGTTGCTTTATATACAACAACTATTACTTTCTTTATATCATTATTACTTTTAGTATTTTTTGATAAAAGTAATTTTGGTTTTCAATTTTTAACTTCAACTAATTGGTTAAATGCTATAAATTTAAATTTTATTTTAGGTATAGATGGTATTTCATTATTTTTTATTTTATTAACTACCTTTTTATTTCCTATTTGTATTTTATCTAGTTGGAATTATATTTTACATAATACTAAATTATTTTATATAAGTTTTTTAATTATGGAAACTATTTTAGTATTAGTATTTAGTGTATTAGATGTTGTATTTTTCTATATGTTCTTTGAAAGTGTTTTAATCCCAATGTTTATTATTATAGGTATATGGGGTGCTAGAGAAAGAAAAATATTTGCTTCTTATATGTTTTTCTTATATACACTTTTAGGTTCAGTATTAATGTTAATTGGTATATTTGTAATGTTTTGTTATACTGGTACTTCAAGTTATGAAGTATTATTAACTTGTAATTTTAATGAAAATTTACAATTATTATTATGGTTAGCTTTCTTCTTATCATTTGCTGTTAAAGTACCTATGGTACCTTTCCACATATGGTTACCTGAAGCTCATGTAGAAGCTCCTACACCAGGTTCTGTTATATTAGCAGGTGTTTTATTAAAATTAGGTACTTATGGTTTTATGAGATTTTCATTACCTTTATTTCCTTATGCTAATATATATTTTACTCCTTTTGTATTTACTTTAAGTTTATTAGGTGTAATTTATGCTTCATTAATTGCTATAAGACAAACTGATTTAAAAAGAATTATTGCTTATGCTTCAGTAGCTCATATGAATTTAATAATGATTGGTTTATTTTCAAATAATATTACTGCTATAGAAGGTGCTTTATTACAAATGTTAAGTCATGGTTTAGTAGCTGGTGCTTTATTCTTAGTTGTAGGTGTTTTATATGAACGTTTTCATAGTCGTTTAATAAAATATTATAGTGGTTTAGTACAAGTTATGCCTATGTTTGTATTATTCTTCTTATTCTTCACTTTAGCTAACATAGCTGTACCTGGTACTAGTAGTTTTGTTGGTGAATTTTTAATCTTTATTGGTACTTTTCAAAATCATGCAGCAGTTACTTTCTTATCAGCTACTGGTATGTTATTTGGTGGTATTTATTCTTTATGGTTATATAATAGAGTAGCTTATGGTAATGTAAAAATAAAATATGTAACTAATTTTGTAGATTTAAATAAAAGAGAAGTTTTCATGTTCTTAATTATATTAATTGTAGTTGTATTTGCAGGTATTTATCCTAAATTCTTTTTAGATTACATACATGCTTCAGTAACAGGTTTAGTTAATTTTATGAATATATAATTATATTTTTAAAAGGGTTTATAGTTTAATGGTAAAACATTCGACTTTTAATCGAAGAAGTTTGGGTTCAAATCCCAATAAACTCAATTTATAAGGAAAAATGTCAGAGTGGTAATGAGTTAACCTGCTAAGTTAAAGGAAGTTTAATCTTCCTCAACGGTTCAAATCCGTTTTTTTCCGAAAAATCTTATATTTTAACATAATATTATACTATTATATCATCATCATATCATTAATATGATGGGGGGATAAAAAATTCCGTTTTAACAAATAATTAAATTTAATTATTTGTTAAAACGGAATTTTTTATCCCCCCATCATATTAATGATATGATGATGATATAATAGTATAATATTATGTTAAAATATAAGATTTTTCGGAAAAAAACGGATTTGAACCGTTGAGGAAGATTAAACTTCCTTTAACTTAGCAGGTTAACTCATTACCACTCTGACATTTTTCCTTATAAATTGAGTTTATTGGGATTTGAACCCAAACTTCTTCGATTAAAAGTCGAATGTTTTACCATTAAACTATAAACCCTTTTAAAAATATAATTATATATTCATAAAATTAACTAAACCTGTTACTGAAGCATGTATGTAATCTAAAAAGAATTTAGGATAAATACCTGCAAATACAACTACAATTAATATAATTAAGAACATGAAAACTTCTCTTTTATTTAAATCTACAAAATTAGTTACATATTTTATTTTTACATTACCATAAGCTACTCTATTATATAACCATAAAGAATAAATACCACCAAATAACATACCAGTAGCTGATAAGAAAGTAACTGCTGCATGATTTTGAAAAGTACCAATAAAGATTAAAAATTCACCAACAAAACTACTAGTACCAGGTACAGCTATGTTAGCTAAAGTGAAGAATAAGAAGAATAATACAAACATAGGCATAACTTGTACTAAACCACTATAATATTTTATTAAACGACTATGAAAACGTTCATATAAAACACCTACAACTAAGAATAAAGCACCAGCTACTAAACCATGACTTAACATTTGTAATAAAGCACCTTCTATAGCAGTAATATTATTTGAAAATAAACCAATCATTATTAAATTCATATGAGCTACTGAAGCATAAGCAATAATTCTTTTTAAATCAGTTTGTCTTATAGCAATTAATGAAGCATAAATTACACCTAATAAACTTAAAGTAAATACAAAAGGAGTAAAATATATATTAGCATAAGGAAATAAAGGTAATGAAAATCTCATAAAACCATAAGTACCTAATTTTAATAAAACACCTGCTAATATAACAGAACCTGGTGTAGGAGCTTCTACATGAGCTTCAGGTAACCATATGTGGAAAGGTACCATAGGTACTTTAACAGCAAATGATAAGAAGAAAGCTAACCATAATAATAATTGTAAATTTTCATTAAAATTACAAGTTAATAATACTTCATAACTTGAAGTACCAGTATAACAAAACATTACAAATATACCAATTAACATTAATACTGAACCTAAAAGTGTATATAAGAAAAACATATAAGAAGCAAATATTTTTCTTTCTCTAGCACCCCATATACCTATAATAATAAACATTGGGATTAAAACACTTTCAAAGAACATATAGAAAAATACAACATCTAATACACTAAATACTAATACTAAAATAGTTTCCATAATTAAAAAACTTATATAAAATAATTTAGTATTATGTAAAATATAATTCCAACTAGATAAAATACAAATAGGAAATAAAAAGGTAGTTAATAAAATAAAAAATAATGAAATACCATCTATACCTAAAATAAAATTTAAATTTATAGCATTTAACCAATTAGTTGAAGTTAAAAATTGAAAACCAAAATTACTTTTATCAAAAAATACTAAAAGTAATAATGATATAAAGAAAGTAATAGTTGTTGTATATAAAGCAACATTTCTTATTGTTTTTATATTATTGAAATCTAATAAACTTATTATAAAAGATCCTATTAAAGGTAAAATTATTAAAGAGATCAGAATATTATACATTTTAATTAAAATTACAAAAAATAATTAAAAATATCTTTAAATATATATTAGCTTTAACTATTTTTGTAATAAAAAATTTTTAAATAGAACAAGAGGGACTCGAACCCACGATGAATAGAATTCCACAGATTTACAGTCTGTTGCTATAGCCACTAAGCGATTGTTCTTTATTGCATTTAAGTATTGAAAAATTAGTACTTATAAGCTAATATGTTACCATATTTACACTTTAAGCCTATTAATGTAGTAGTCTTCTACATTTCTTTAAAAGAAAAATTAGGAATAAAATTCTTACCTATATGCTTTCAGTAATTATTTTTTATTGATTTGGCTACTCGGCTATACTTTGAGTTAAAATAACCGATGCACTATTGATCAACCTAATCTGGTCCTCTCGTACTAAGATTATCGTTCCTTTTTTTTCTAAAACATATGGTAGATAGGGACAAAACTGTCTCACGACGTTTTAAACCCAGCTCGCGTACCACTTTAATTGACGAACAGTCAAACCCTTAGAACCTTCTACAGCTCTAGGATGTGATGGGCCGACATCGAGGTGCCAAACTACTCCGTCGATAAGAACTCGAGAGAGTCATCAGCCTGTTATCCCTGGCGTACCTTTTATCCATTGATCGATAGCCTTTCCATAAAGAACTACCGGGTCACTATGATCAACTTTCGTTTCTGTTTGATTTGTCAATCTCACAGTCAAGCAAACTTATGCCATTGCACTCTATCATTATTTACAAAATAATTTCAGTTTACCTTTATATGCCTCCGTTACATTTTAGGAGGTTACCGCCCCAGTCAAACTACCAAATATACAGTTTTCCTTTTAGTTAGCTACAAATAATAAAAATGAGTGGTATTTCATTGTCGTTTTTTAAACTCCCACTTATTCTACACATTTTTATAAATGTAATCAGTGTATAATTGTAGTAAAGGTGCACAGGGTCTTACCGTCTAGCCATATGCAATTCGCATCTTCACGAATAATTCAATTTCAAAGAGTTCATAGCGGAGACAGTGGGGAAGTCGTTACATCATTCATGCGCGTCAACAATTAATTGACAAGGAATTTCGCTACCTTAGGACCGTCAGAGTTACGGCCGCCATTGACTGCTGTTTATATCAAAAGCATTTAACTTTTGAATTTAACTACACAGCATTTGGCAGATGTCAGACCATATACATCATCTTTCGATTTAGCATAGTCTTGTGTTTTTATTAAACAGTCGCTACCCCCTATTGTGTGCCTCCTATAAATAATTAATTTATAGGAACTTCTTCTCCCGAAGTTACGAAGTCATTTTGCCTAGTTCCTTCGCTATGATTATCTCTACGCCTTAGTATTTTCTACTAATCCACCAGTGTCGGTTTTAGTACGGTTTGAATTAATATTTATTTCGCGTAACTATCAATACAAAAATAAAAACAATACTCTATTTTTTAAAATTGTATTCATAATTTTTAAAAATATATTAATATAACTCATCAATAAAAATTCTCATATTTATCTTAGAGACCGTATATTATAAAAAACTTTATTTTTATTTTAAAAACCTTGGATTTTCGGCGACAATGTTTTGTTACATTGTTTATTCTACTTATACCAGCATTATCACTTTTGATACTAAATTAAAATTTTTCAATTCTAACTTTTAAGCATACAAAACGTTCTGCTACCATTTAATCTAAAATTAAATTTGCTGTTTCGGCATTATTCTTTAGTCTCTATACATCTTCGGAATATATAAACTAGACCAATGAGCAATTACGCTTTCTTTAAAGAATGGCTGCTTCTGAGCCTATCTTTTGGTTGTCATTATTTATATAAATCCTTATACGATAAGAATAAATTTAGAGGCCTTAACATACAATCTGGGCTGTTTCCCTCTCGACTTTGAATCTTAGCACTCAAAGTCTGTTTGCCAAAATTAATATATAATGTATTTGAAGTTTCATTAAAATTAGTAAGACCATAATGGCCCCCCTTTTTTATCGAGTTCTCTACCCCATTATATTAAATTTTGACACTCTACCTAAATAGATTTCGCAGAAAGCCAGCTATCTTCAAGTTTGATTAGCCTTTCACCCCTAACCACAAATCATCTCAATCTTTTGCAACAGATACGAGTTCGGTCTTCGTTTAACTTTTACATTAAAGTCAACCTATTCATAGTTAGATCACTTGATTTCGGGTCTTATTAATTTAACTTAAAATTTTATTTAAATTTGCTTTCACTACGCCTATTTCTATCGAATTAAGCTTGCTAAATTAATAAAGTTGCTGGTCCATTATACAAAAGGTACATTGTCACTATTTTAAGCTCCAATTGTTATAGAGCATTAGATTTCAGGTTCTATTTCACTATAATATATAAATAAGCTTTTTCACCTTTCCTTCACAGTACTTGTTCACTATCGGTTATTTATTTTATTTAGGCTTAGAGGATGGTCCCCCTATATTCAAACAGAATTTCACGTGTTCCGTTTTACTTAATACAATTTATTAATTTCATAGAAACTGGTCTTTTAATACCATCTTTGGATTTATTCTATAAAATTTCATAAAAATTTGAGCCTGATTCGTGTTCGTTCGCCACTACTTACGAAATTTCGTTTGATATCTTTTCTATAGTTACTTAGATGTTTCAGTTCACTATATTTTAGTTATTCTTGTATAAAAAACTTTTCATTTTGAAAAGGTTTCCCCTCAGGAATCTTATGGTATGATTACATTAATTAGCCATAAATTTTCGATAAAACGTCCATAAATAAATACCTAGGCATCCTTCTAATGCTCTTTGTACTTAAATGCTAATGTTATATCAAGGTTAGGGATTGAACCTAAATAATTAGGGCATGAGCCTAAGTAGCTACCTAGCACCTTGATTTAGGTAATAATGGACTTGAACCATTAACTTCTTCGTTGTAAGCGAAATACTCTACCATTGAGTTAATTACCTTATAAGTCTTTAGTTTTTTTAAATATAATAATTCCAGCCACATGTTCCCATACGGCTACCTTGTTACGACTTCATTAAAATCAAAATTTTTATAGTAATATTAATAATATGTTGTATTATCAATATTTCGTACAAAAATAATTTTTCTAATGTGACGGGCGGTGTGTACAAGGCTCAAGTACATATTCACCGTGCCGTTCTAATGCACGATTACTAGCGATTCCAACTTCATATAGATGAATTTCAATCTATAATCCGAACTTTGTTTTTCTTTAAAGATTTGCTCCTATTCTCATAATTGCATCTTTTTGTTAAAAACATTGTAACACATGTGTAGCCCAGTTCATAAGGGTCATAATGACTTGGCATTCATCTCATAATATATTTAAATTTAACTTTTAAATTAAAGTAATTATAATTTACTTCTTTTTTAAAATCGTGATTTAAATAAGAGGTTGCGCTCGTTAAAAGAATGAACTTAACATTTCACAACACGAGCTGACGACAGCCATGCAACACCTGTAATTTATAATTATTATTTTTTTGAAATAATAACGTTAAAACTAAATTAAGTCAAGAACTGGTAAGATTTTACGCGGGTTATCGGATTAAACCACATGTTCCACCGCTTGTGTGAGCCCCCGTCAATTCCTTTGAGTTTCAACCTTGCGGTTTTACTTCCCAGGCGGAATATTAATACGTTAACTAAACTACTGCAAAAAAATTTACAATAATTAATATTCATAGTTTACAGCATGGACTACTAGGGTATCGAATCCTATTTGCTCCCCATGCTTTCGTTAATCAACGTCAGTTTTTTACTAGATAATTGCCTTCGCCAAATGGCATTCTTTTTGATATCTTTGGATTTCACCCCTCCTGTCAAAAATTCTATTATCCTGTAATAAACTCTAAATTTTCAGTATTAAAAATTCTTTCAAAGTTAAGCTTTGGAATTTCCTTTTTAACTTAAAAAATCGTCTCAAAACACTTTACGCCCAGTAAATACGAATAACGCTCGCCCCCTCTGTATTACCGCGGCTGCTGGCACAGAGTTTGCCGGGACTTCTTATATAAAGGTCATAATCCTAAATATAATTTAAGTTTTACAGTAACAAAACATTCATCACTTACGTAGTATTGCTGGATCAAACTTTCGTTCATTGTCCAATATTCCTCACTGCTGCCTCGTTAGAGTTCGGACCTTATTTCAATTCCGATGTGACTGATCGTTCGCAAAAACCAGCTAAGGATTGTTGGCTTGGTAATCTTTTACATTACCAACTACCTAATCCTAGAAAAAACTAATCTAAAGGCGAAAAAATCTTTAAATATTCAATATTCCATTGATCCTTTAGGTAGAAATTTTTTCATTTACTCACCCGTACGCCATGTCTTTTTAAAAAACAAAAAAACATTCGACTTGCATGTGTTCAAGCATACTACTAGCGTTTATTCGGAGCCAGGATTAAACTCTAAAATTTCTTCCTTCTCCAATATATATATAAATATTAATGGGATAATTTAAAAAAATAATCCCAAAAACTTATAAGCGTTCTATCAGAATCGAACTGATACAAAACAATTTAGAAGACTGTTACTCTGTCCATTAAGCTAAGAACGCTATTGAAAATTATAAAATTAATCTATTAAAAATACAGCATTTTCAATATTTCTAGATAATTGTTGATATACTAATTGATATCTTCTAATATTTTTATTGGTTCTTCTACTTAAAATAATAGAACCCATTATACCAATTAATAATACAAAACCAGCTAAAATAAAATAAAAAGCATAATTAGTAAATAAAGTTTGTCCTATAACTTTAATATTACTAATTTCATTGATAATTGAAAACCAATTAAATAAATTTTCATTATCAGATGTAAATATAGTTATTATATTATTATCTAATAATATATTTACAAATAAAGTTACAAATATTATTATACTTATAAAAGGTAT